>PRKT01001241.1:62793-108873 GCA_003671525.1 Saccostrea glomerata | reverse complement strand
ATGACTTTTATCATTTGAATTTTCATACCAATTTAACAAAAAATCGCATTTACCAGGGAGTTCTGTTTTTTCCAAGGGGGAGTCCAAGGAAACTTTTCTTTTGATTTAGTATATAACTTTAATAACTTTGCAAATTCCATGGGGGGGGGTCCTCCCTCCCCCCTCTAGATCTGTGCATGGTTTAACGTCCCTGTCGAGACTTTTTCACTCATATGGAGACGCCACCACTAATAAGTGGAGAGCTTCAAGTTTTGACTAATACTCGGCACTCAGGGCTATTGAACAGCAAGGGATCTTTTTCGTGCCAGCACCTACTGTGACATGGGACCTCGATTTATATGGTTTCATCCAAAATACCTGTCTTCACGTCCCACAGTGGGATTTGAACCCAAAACATAATGATCAATTTTAACTCCTTTCTCTGCAACTCTAAGAGCAAAAGCTCTAACCACTGCTCCATATGGGCGACCCTATGTTTGTTATCAAGAGCGATGTTATTGTTAAAATTTACTATTTACTGGGTGTGTCCAATAAACTGCACAATAAATCACTATATAAACACAACCAGGAATCACTCATGTATTGGATTTGTTTTTAGCTCACCTGCTCAATGATAAAAAAAAACAATATTTTCAATATTCTGTTTTTCAAGCCACAGCTGGCATTAAAAGAGTCAATTGACAAATTCTAAATTATCATGAAACATTTCAGAAAATATTGAAATTCTACATTTTTTTTTCAATCTTCAGTCACCTTGAGAAGATATGATTTAGTTTTTAAAGAATTATTTGCACATGTCAATTTAATTTTAGGAGCAACAAAGAGTCTTGATTTTTAGAGGCATGCAGGTTTTAAAGAAAGAAAACAGTGTTGTAAAGAAAGAAAACGATTGCAGATGACACAGAGGTAAAAAGAACAAAAGTGGTTAGAAAGAATTAAGAAATTATATATTTATTACAGTGGCAGATTTATCCAGGGGGGGGGTAAGAAAATGTAATGGGTACTCAAGAAGTTTTACATTGAGATTTATATTTTTATTCATTCTGCAGAAATATATTGATATGTTTAGAACAGTCATCTACTTTATAAATAATTATTTGCAATTTAGCTTACCTGAGTCTAATGCCCTGTTCACACAGAGAGTTTAATTCGAATTAAACGTAAGTTACTGCAAATTAAATTTGAACAGCATTCACACGGAGGGTATACTGTGAAAATGTTTAATTTGAATTAATTAACTGCGCATTAAATTACTTCCGATTAACTCCGTATGAATGCTAAGTGAAGCTAATTCAAATTAAATTTTGACGCATGCGTAAGGCCTGAATTAAGTCACAGGCCCCATGTCAATAGTTAGATTTAGATATCAGTGCTAGTTTTGGTTTAAAAATAAAGGAAAATTATGTTAATCACTAAATTGTATAAAAAACACTATGATTTTTATGTCAATTGAATCTTCTCAGCACACATGATGTGAATAACAAACGACGTCATAAAATCTTTGCTGATCTCCCTAATGTAGAAATAAAATTTTGATTCACATGTTTACTTTGCTTTAGCTGTCGTGTGAACACAATTTAATTCGCATTATTTTAATTCTCATTAATTTACTGTGAATTAAACTCTCCATGTGAAAAGGGCATAAGGCTCAAGTAAACTTTTCTGACTAAGAAGTGTCTGGCATCTGTTTATCATACATATTGATCCCCAGGTTAAGGATGGGGCCACAATGGAAATCAAAGTTTTACACAAAAATACAAAGGAAAGATCATTAGAAATCTTCTAAGGCCGTGATTAGTCAAAGAAATAGAAAGCATCATCAGTTGGTGTAGATTTAAGCTTGTTCAAATCATGCCCGCTTTCCCTCCCCTTAGGATTAGTTTGGGCCCAGTGGGAATTATAACTTTTCAATACTGAAAGCCAAAGAGCTAAGGGAGCAATGTGACCCATGGGTCTTTATTTGACCATCGTCATTTCTGTGCAAAATATCCTAGTGTATGTTCATTTTGCAAGGGTTTTTTTGTTGCCCCATACTTTGCCGTCATGAAATTGTCAAAAGAAGTTCATGCAAGTTACAAAGGATATTGTGAGAAAATAGGGAGGGTTTTTTTGTTGATAAAGGGAAACAACTCTTGCAAATGTACATTTTTTATTCATGTAAGAATTTTATGCCAAGTCTGTTCACACAAGAAAAACCCAGTTTGCTGTCACATTGGGAGCCCTCCACTTGTCATACTTATAATGAAAAAACTTCTCCACCCTACCAAGTTTTCCCATGATTATGTGTGTCAGTGATACATGTCATTATAAAGACTCTTGTGTTTTTAATGTTATTTTTCAGGGTTCAGGAACCATAAATTTGATGTTGGAGTTTGAACTTCACCCTGATAGACTTTGAAGTTTTAGACCTATGGACAAAAATCTGGCAGTTGAATGATAAGGAAAACACAGCCGTGATAAATATCAGAGAAATCTCCTTAAAAGAGTGTGCCGGTCTGGACAAAAAGTTTCAATGTGAATAACTTGGAAGAAAAAAGAGTCTTACCAAATTTCAGAGAATTCTTAATGAAAGATTGCATGTGTTGTTCCTGTTCCATGAACTTTGTCTTTTTAACATTATTTAACACTTCATTTGAAGTGATGCATTTTTGATAAATTTTCATTATTGAAATATTTACATTTGATACTCTATTTAACCAATGGGCCAAGAAAGGTGAATACTCATGTGGAATTATTGTCAGTTAGGGTAGATTCCAGTGTGTAAAAATCATGACCCCTTGGATGAAGAGTGGGGCCACACTGAGAGTTCAAACTTTTAGGGAAAAAACTAGGCCACAGTCAAAAATATATAAGCATCCTTATCTAGTGTAGGTTCAATTTTTTCAAATCACACACCTCCCTTTTAGGGGTATGTCAGGACCATTTATGCATTTACGTTTTTCAATACTAAACTGATTTTTGCTTTTTTCTTAGCCACAGTGCGTAGGTGAACCAGTTGGTCCCTGAGCCTCTTGTTAAATCTGTATATTATATATAATTACCAAAATATTGAGGCATTTTCTATTTGATTATTTTGCAATTAGATTTCTTAAAAAATTTTCCTGAAAGTAATTTGCACATTGATTTTATTTAAAGTTGTCTGGTAATAATGTGTTATTGAATGGATATTAAATTGTAATTTTTTCTGGTGTTCTTTTGGACTTGAATGATAAACATATAATGGAAGGCATGCAGGAAAAGTTGGAGCTCTTTCATATACATGTGATAATTGTAGACCCAAATATTGTTCACCAACATTGAAAATACATGTTCAAAATATGGGAGCTACTATATGGCCTATATACTGTATGTGTACTTAAAATAGTGGGCTTCATATTTGTGTCTGATAATCTGTAAACTGTATACATATGCCTTTCAATGAGTTATGCAGTACCTTCACATACATGTACTTGACCTTGAGAGGGAATTCATACTCAAATCTAATATTGAAAAAAACTTGCATGCAAGTAGATTTCCAAACAAGATGTGTTTGTGAAACACTGATGCTCCGGTATGGCAACATAGTGAAGATTAAGTATCTCTTAAATGCAAATTTAATATATTGGTACCCAAAGTAGGGTCCCCTAACTGGAAATACAATTGTAAAACATGAAAACCCTATCACCATCTGTTCCCAAGTTATGGCCAGGCAAAAGCTTTTTCATAAGTACAGAAATCTTCAAGATCAAGGTCAGAAGCTCAAGGTTATTGGTATTGAATGAAAATTCTTGTTACAAAAATTACATATGGGAAGTATAAAAGCCCTAGCCCTTACTCTTCGAAAGTTATTGCCAAGGTTAATGTTTTTTCATAAGTCCTGGAATGTCAAGGTCAAGGTTTTGGTATCCAATAAAAGGACTTGCCACAGAAAATACATATGTGAAGTATGGAAGCCCTAGCCCTATTACCATTTATAAGTTATTGCTAAGGTTAAAGTTTTTTCACAAGTCTGGAAATCTCCAAGGTCAAAAGGTCAAAGTTATTGGTATTCACTAAATGATCCTGCCACAAAGAATACATATGTGAAGTATTGAAGCTCTAGAGCCCTAACCGTTTGAAAATTTTGGTTACATTTTTTTTTAAAAAGTAAGTCAAACTCTGAGGTCAAGGTCAAAGGTCTAGGTATCAAATGATAGGTCTTGTCACAAGGATTAAAAAACTAAAGTGTTAAAGCAATAGTTCGTACCCTTTAATATATTTTGTTAAGGTTTGTCTTTTTAAAGTAGGTCAAACTCCAAGGTCAAGGTCAAAGCTCTTGGTATCCAATGAAGGGTTTTCTCATAAAAATTACATGTGTAAAGTATGAAAGCTCTACCCCTTGCAATTCAAAAGTTATTGCCAATGTTAAAGTTTTTTACGAAGTTTCGGGGGTATATAGTATTTGTCGTGTCAGTCTGTCTGTTTGTCCACAAAAACTTTAACCTTGCCCATAAATTTAATTTGGTAGAGCCATGATTTTTATATTTCACATGTGTATTCCTTGTGACAAGACCTTTCTTTGGGTACCACCAAATGTGACCTTTTGACCTTGGAGTTTGACCCACTTTTACATGAAAATTTTTAACTTTTACTTTGGCCATATTTTTTAACAGTAGATACCAGAACATTTATACTTCACATATGTATTTTTTGTCAAAAAACCTTTCATTGGATACCAACAATTTGCATTTAAATCTTTGCTATGTTTTTATTAGCATGTAAATCTCCAAGGTCAAAAGGTCAAAGTTGGTGGTATCCAATGAAAGGTCTTAATACAAAGAATACATATGTGAAATATGAAAGTCATACCTCCACTAATAAAATCAAAAGGTATGGGCAAGGTTAAAGCTTTTGCAGATAAACAGATAGACTGATGGACATGACAAAAACTATATACCCTCAAAACTTCATTTATGGGGGCATAAAAGTATATAAGCACAAAACAAGACTAAGTTATTCATTTATTTTATTGTTTCTGACTGGCATTAATTTTTTTTTTAATTCACACAAGAGAGAAATGAAATATTTCTAAATTCCAGTCTTATCAGTGTCCTGTGTGTGTGTGATTTTTACCTGCCATTACATGACTGTGTACATATTCTGCATTGTTCATCTTGAAATGCCTAATAAATGGACTATGTTCTCTCAAATTAGATAAAACATCTAGTCAAAAGCTTATAGGCTCAGTGTTGCGGAACTAATAGTACAGAATTAAGTGATAGCAAAAGATCTAACAGTCTATAAATCCATCTGAATATAATCAATTCTTTCTCCCTCTTCAGATCCTTTTCTCTCCTTTTTTTTTTCAAAGTGGGTTATGACATCATTCATAGGAAGAACTGAAATATAAAAATATCATTATACCACCTGATTCATGATGAATTAAAAAACACATAACAAGAGGCCCATGGGCCATAATGCTCACCTAGGTCACTTGGTTCTAGTGTTCCACAGAATTTAAAAAAACGTTCCTTTTTTCAATGAAAAATGACCCAATATTGTGGCTTCACCTTAGCATAAACATTTGTAATGAGGTTTACTTAATCTTAATAACATGTCCTACTGTCCTTCCATCACACTTTGAACTTCATATGCTGATACATATATTTTATTAATAAGAGTTTCTTATTTCTGACCTTGACCTTAATTTTTGCTAAATTATGTTAAGTTCCGTTTCAAGAGTTGTTTCAGATATTGTTATCAAACCTTATATATGTTCAGATAGTGCCAGATACATACTGATGGGATCTATTCAACTTCATAATCATTATTTTACTTGACCTTTCTTTTGACCTTGACCTTTCTTCAAATTAGTGAGTAAAGCTTAGTTTTAAAGAAACTATTCAAGAGACTTTGATTAATCTTCATATGCTTTTACTATAAACATTGACAAGAGCTATTAAGTTGCATGAACATTCATCATGATATTTTAATAAAAATTTATACGCTAAACATTTTGAATAGCATTTACAAACTGTAACAAAAAATCTGCCACTGTGTTAAATAATTAATTCTTTCTTATCATTACTGTCCTCTTTACCTTTGTCATACACCATTATTTGATGGAAAATCTTCTTCTTTCTTTACAACACAGTTTTCTTTCTTTAAAATCTGCACCCCTATAAAAATCAAGACTCTTTGTTGCTCCTGAAATTAAATGTGCAAATAATTCTTTAAAAACTAGAGCATAATTTATATTTCTCATGGTGACAGATGATTGAGTAAAAAATGTAGAAATTCTCAAATTTAGAATCTATTATCTAACTCTTAAAAGCTGTGAATTTAAAAAAAACACCCAGAGGCTTTAGATCCGCTCGCATACTTGCTACACTAACATCTAGTAACAACATCTCACAGAGGGTCAAGTCAGGTCAGAGGTCAGATTCTATCATCCAATCAAATTGTTGCCTGCAAAATCATTGAATATTTGTTGAAAGGAATAAGTCTACAGTTGTTCCGAATTTGACCTTAGATGTGACCCTCTATGAATATTGTTAGATGTTAGAGTAGCAAGTATGCGAACGGATCTAACATTTAACTTTAATTAGATTGACCAAGAGGTGAGCATACTTACTGTAAAATCACATATTTTCGTGGGTTCAAACTTTCATGGTTTGAGGAAAAAATTTGGTTCCTGGGGATTTGATTCCGTGGCTGAAGAATTGTTGAGTAGTTTTATATGTAACACTTTACATTTCGTGGTGGACATGAATTTGTGGGTCTCTCCACACCTCCAAAACAACGAAAATTAAACCCCCACAAAAATTTGTGATTTTACAGTAAATGTGCATGTTCATCACCCTTTATAATAAATGGAAAAGGCTTTCTTTTACCTGGAACTTTTTTTTACCATCCCACAGTAGCTCCTTTCTTCAACTTGTGCATAATCTGCAACATAACAGTTATTTCATAAAAATTGTGTTCATCCAATCATAGATAAAATCAGCCAATCAAGACAATTTATCAATAGTCAGACTTTTAACTTAAAGTTTTTTGTTTGTTTTTATGTTGTTTAATGTCCCCCTCAAGAATTTTTCATTCATATGGAGACGCCACCATTTGCTGGTGGAGAGCTTTAA
The DNA here is from genome assembly GCA_003671525.1 of Saccostrea glomerata. Taxonomy (NCBI): domain Eukaryota; kingdom Metazoa; phylum Mollusca; class Bivalvia; order Ostreida; family Ostreidae; genus Saccostrea; species Saccostrea glomerata. Next base: position 101,776 of record PRKT01001241.1, on the reverse strand, counting down.
ATTTATTCTATACTTGGCAATTATGGCCATTGAGCAGTGAGGGACATTTTTTGTATCAGCACCTACTGTGACACAGGACCTCGGTTTATACCGTTTCATCTGAATGTAGTAGTCCTGGAAGTGCTAGCCACAGATTGCCCTGCTACCTCTTATGACATGGTATATATGTCATGCACCTCCTGTGACGTGTACCTATCATCTCACACTTTTTCTGTTACCGGGTGCAGAGTACAGACAAATCTTTTCAGCTCCATCAATATTGTGCATTGTATATATAGTAAATTGCATATGAAGGACTGGTCTCCATGCCCCACAGTGGGATTCGAATACAGGACATAAGGATCAACTCCTAACTTTGCAACTGTAGAGCAAACAGTCTTATATGGGCAACTCAACTGACCCAAGTCGCAATGTAAATAACAATAGATCTCAATGTAAATAACTTACTTCAGAGAAAATTCAAGTTAAAACTGTAACGTACAAGCTATTAATAAACTAAAAAAAATCTGTTAGTAAATATACACACTATATCATTCAATTTAACGCCACTTTATCTAGATTTGGAACATAAATTCACAATGCAATGGCATGCATTGATGCAATCTCAATCTCCTATACAAAAGTACAGAGATAATTCGAACTAGTTTCTCCGAAGCTGTCGTTTAATAACAGCATACTGACAGCTGATTTCTGAGACATTTCTTTTACCGAATGAATGGAATTCACTTACTTGTACATTAATATAACAAAATCATCTTTACTTACCGGCAAACCGCCTGCCTTTCACTGGCGCAGTACTCGACACTGTTGGTAGCGAAGCACATGGCCTTAAACCACGTGATTGTCTTCGGCAGACAAACGTTTACTTTTTCAAGCGTCCAAATAATAATCTTTCCCAAAGAAAATCTGACAAGATTATAATTGTTCAGTACATCAAAATCACACAAACGTTTGATTTCAAGCGTCTAAATAATAATAATGTTGCAACTTTTTTGGTCGCGATTATTATTGTTGGAGTAAGACAGATTATAATTGTATGATCGATGTGGAATATAATTATTGTAAATTTGAAGCGAAATAAAAATAATGTGTTCGCTCGGGCAAACAAGATTATAATTGTTAAAAGTAAGAATAATTATTATAATTTTGAGGTGAAATAAAAATAACGTTTTAAAACATCGACTGACAAGATTATAATCATGAGGCGAAAAATTATAATAATGTGTCCACATTGACTGGCAAGATTATTATTGTGAAGTGAATGATTATAATTGTAGGACAAAATAATAATAATGTGTACACATTTAACAGACAAGATTATAATTGTTGCAGGAAAATAATAATAATGTTGTAAAAAGCAAGTTTGGATGAGATAATTATTTTTGGTATATTATATAGGAAAAAATAATAATAATGTGGGGGTACCCTACGGCTTTCCATAATACGCTACCTAAATTCTACTGTGAAGTGAAAATTTATTTGATCGTTCCTTTTTCTAAATTCTATATAAAAACAGAAAAACTGTGAAGTGTGATATCATGTTTTTACGATATACAATAGACAGTGAATACAAAGTAATTTCGGTTGATTTGCTGCATCTTAAGGTTGTCTGTCTGCAAAGGGTAAAAAATGACACTGCTGTTTGAAAAATATAAAGGATACACGAAATATTTTTCTGTCTAGCAGTATAAAAAATAGTTTAATATTTACCAATCAAAAAGTTGGAAATTTCATAAGCAAATGAATGATTTATAATCCGCATACATTTACACAATAGATAGACCCAGGATTTTAGATTATGTGTGTGTTGGTGAGGAAGGGGGCAGGTAAAAATCTAAATGGCAGAAACTTACAATTCTTGTAAACACGAGTTAAAATAAAAATATATTTTTTACATCCCAAGTTTTAGGTGCACAATGTGTGTCTCTCCTACACCCAGTACCAATAACCCTACAACTTGTAAATTCACTTTTTTATTTAGGTTTGAAATAATACTGCATATTACCGGGTATTCTTCATTTTATATGTGTACCTTTAATTCTGAACATTGCCATTTTTAAAAAAGCACAGCGATCGGGGGGGGGGGGGGGGTTAGAAATCTAAATGGCAGAAACTTACAATTCTTGTGAACATGAGATAAATAAATAAATATTTTTTTACTTCCCAAGTTTTAGGTGCACAATGGGTGTCTCTCCTACACCCAGTACCATTAATCCTACAACTTGTAAATTCACTTTTTTATTTAGGTTTGAAATAATACTGCATATTACCGGGTATTCTTCATTTTATTCTTGTACCTTTAATTCTGAATATTGCCATTTTTAAAAAAGCACAGCGATCATATGCACTGCGAACCTGGAACTGAACTGCTATGAATTCAGTCTTGTTTATCATGTATACAATGACACCCTAGATTACACTCTTGTTATTAGCCGGGCTTATTGCTCAAAGAGCAATTGCCGGCTTATGTCATCCTGTTCAAGACAGGAAGTCAACCCCATAGTCACAATTTTAAAGTTACATGTAAACATATAGTTCTTACTCTCAACAGCTTTTGAGATAATACAAACCTGATATAAAGCAACAAAAATAAAACGAAGTTTTAACTAATAAATGAATATTAGTAGTAATGACTTTGAAAAATTCAGTCTTACGTCAAAGAATATAGTTTATTACCGTAAGGATTTCTGATAATCAGTGTTATCGTAGTTCTCTACACTTACGAGGAAAAGCTGGAGAGGGAACCAGACTGGCCTGTTTGTTTACATTCAGTTGCGGTACCAGATTAAATTAATTCTGACAAAATTGGACTGTGGTATTAGGATCGAAAACTCACTGTCAGTGTCTTATCATTTATGTTGATAGTTTTCAAATAATTTTTCATTTAATCTGATATTCTTGTTATTTATCTGTTAAAATACAATATAGTTGTATGATTCATGTAAGAAATGCATTTTCCTGTGTAAATGAGCCTGGCTCTCTGTACTTCTAAATACTTTGATTTTTTTTCATTGGATGGTTTTAGAAGCATACCAATAGAATTAAATTACCGAAACCATTTACATAATTTTTTAAAAAGAATTTCGAACAAAATTGTTTCGTCGTTTTTTTCTCATAAATATCAAAAAAAAAAAAAAAATATCCAGTAGACAAATCAATAACTTTATCCTGTAATTTTTTGAATCATGCATTTTAATGTATAGATTTTGTAGGGGTGGGTGAAAAATTAATAACATGTAAATGTCCATACCTAAATATACAGTCAGTTACTGTTTTGTATGATCTATTTTTCCTGACAATTGTCTGTGAACTGGCTGAGTTTTGAAATGTCAGATTTTTGTAGAGATGTACATGTAAGCATCTTAGAAAATTCATCATAATTTATTATTTTATGACTTAATTCAAAAAATTCCCCTTCATTCTAATGATTTTGTTTAGTGATTTAAATTTATTTATGAAGTGAATTTTACAGAGTATGAATTCCATTCTGTTCACGTGCCAGAAGCTTTGATATGCTAAGCCTTGTAAAGCCTTACATGTTACGGAAATATAATAGGACACCCCTATCCCCTGCACTACGGCCAAAATAAAACAAAATGCAAGCATGTCGTTGCGTTTTAATGTCGTGTATTTTCAGCATTGAATCTTTTTTTATGTCAGCATTTACATGAAGAAATAAAACCCGACCCTGAACTTATAACGTTTTTTTGGTCAATCAAAACAAATAAAATCATTATATGTGCTTATACATGTATAATGATAATTATATATCCATAATTTGATGGCATGTTAAACAATATATTCCACACTGATAAGTGCAATGAGATTATAATTCCAGTGAAGAAATGGGTTTTTAACTTTTTAGCATGATAAGTGATCTGTTAAAAGACATTCAATGCTGATCGAGCTTTTTTTTTAAGACAAAGTTCTTCATGGCTTCAGGGATTTATTTGCAGATAATGCTTAAAACATTTAAACTATGTATAAAAACAGCAACACGTAAGTACCAAAGAGTTACAAGTATATTTAGTTTGGAGATCTTGAAAATTAATACCTATACATGTAGTTTAAATACCAAAAAAGATTTTTTTCTTTCATTTTACAGTATTTTATTACTTAGTTTGTTTTGAAAACTCATCTTTTTCAACAGAGTTCCACATATCTCAATGTAAGATAAATAGATTCAATATAAATATTTTTATCTATACCCTCTATTCTCTCTCTCTCTCTCTCTCTCTCTCTCTCTCTCTCTCTCTCTCATCAGATTAACTTGACCAGCTCTATTTAAGTTAGTACATTTAGAACATTTTTTTTTCATTTTGCTTGTTTTAATTTCTCTAAATTGAAGTGTCGTACAGTGCAACAAGAAAATAATTAAGACAAAACAACGTTTTTAAAGTGTAATTTATTTAATCATGATTCGTGAAACGGTAGATACTATACATGTATATTTAAAAAAAAAAATGAAATTCGTTATTAGATTATTTCATGCAAAAAAAGCTGTGGATGAAAGATTAAAAAAAAAAAATTAAAGTACGTTTGTTCAATGCTTCAGTTTTCCTTTTTTTTCTTTGTTTTCCCTTTTCTACATTAACGGGACCTTGTCTCAAAAGTACAACAATATTTTTTATTTAAAAAATCATAATTATGCTAACAATTAAAAGTGTTTATATCTCTTTTATAATCCGGGAGCAAATTCATGCGAATGACAGTCCCTCTCTGGTACCCCTGTTACATCGATTGTTGACATCAGAGTTATCTCTCCTATTTTTTATTTATAGAAAATACAAACATCTTGACTGTCATTCTTACACATTTTTGCTAAATTTGTAAAAACGTAGAAGATATATGTTTAGTTTCAACATTAGTACAAACAATTTAACAAAAGATTAAGCAGTATGCACCGATGGATCAGTGTTCTGTCTATCTGTCTCTGTCTGGATCAATGTTTACATGTGATCGACGCGATAGCGAGAGTGGTGGAGCGGATCTCAAAAAAGGAAGACAATTTTCCTTTGCAATATTTTAACAATGTACTCCTGTCTAACTTTTATCCTAATTCTAGTATAATTATGTAAATAAATTAAAATTTATCTATCTAGAGTAGAGAGGTTGATTTATAATCCTATCAGAAAAGCACCTTGTCGACAGCTTCTCATCTTCGGCGAAGATGACAGCCTAATTCTATACATGTAGGAAAACTATTGGTATTAGAGACGTATAATAGATGTTTGTTAAGAAACCAGTTCTAAATGGTTTTTTTTATATCTATTAAAATCAGTGGATTGAGAGATTCGGATATCGATTAAATTAATTTACAAGTATCAATGAAAATTCCACATGTTGGAAACAGCAATAAAAACTCTTGATGCGTCAAACGTCAAAACACGTGGTTAAAAAATTCTGCGTCGAAGTTCACCGTCAGTCTGCAACGTCACATCTTTATGACGTTATTTCTCTGTTTTAGCAAAAATGCCATAAGGCCCTTTTGTCATGGGCGCAATCATATGCTGAATGAAGTTTCTCTCCTTGTTTATGACGTCACAATGTCAAAATGACGTCACTATTTAGGTCACTTGTTACGAAAAATGGTTGTCTCAGTCGAACTCGTTCAACAAACGACTGTACAATTTATTGTATATCTTAGAAACCCCTCTACAGTAACATATAATAATTTGTAGACAGTTTACTGAAATAAATTAGTTCCTATAAATTCAATTAATGATTGGATTAATCGTTTGAGTGAAGGAAGGCTAATGGTTAAAAATGATACTTGTCAACTTGCCCAGTGAAAGCAAGTTTGAAAAGATATGTATTTTTAATTAAGCAATTTGCAATCAAAGACCTCCAATTAGCACTTTGAAAAATAGTTGAATATTTGAACAATGATATAAGAATTAAATACCGAAGATATCGTTTACTATAGATTTTAAACATATTAGATATGATAAAAAGGATGCACCCATTCTCTATCCACCTTGAATAAAGGTCTCTCCTGAGACAGAAGGTTTGTGTTTTAATGATCGCCATGCTTATTTTTGGAAAGGATATTATTATCCACCCATTCTATTGCCGAGATATGATCATTTCTGATAAATGAACTGTTCTTGTCATAAAAATAAAAAAAAAGAATAAAAAGAAATATAAAACTCAGAAAATTTTTTCAACTTTTGTGACAGAACGCTACGGAGGGGGTCACGTGACCGCCAATATCACATGATTTGCGCATGCGCAGAACGGTGGTTGATGTGCATTAAAATCGGGGAGGATTAATTTAAAATATTATCAACATTAAAACCAAATATTGTTTCTTGTATGGAAGTTATTCAATTAGTTTGCGAACTTTTTGATCACTCTTCGTATATATTTATACATCTGACGATATTCAACTTTCGAATGGTAACTGTGTCTGTCATGTCTCGTGATGTAGGCTACCAGTGACAAAATATGCAAGCATTGTCGACGAAGACACCCTGGAGTATAATTTTCCAAACTTCTTGGACATAGCCGGATTTGAAGATATTGATGATGAAATGACACAAGAGCTTCTAAATCTCATATTCTATGGGAGAATTCCTTATAACATACCACTCTATAAGGTTGCAGAAGATATCAGGTACATAATCATATATATATAAATATTAATTCTTGCATTAAGGTAGTTTTATTTTCAGGTTATGACTTGGCAGATAAGTTTTTGAAAATGTTCACAAAAATGTACCTGATTTCAGAAAATAATATTTTCAAAGTCCATCATTATAGTTATCATATCATGAAGGGAACATAATCAAATCTCTAATATATTTCTACGAAACATGAATAAGAGTACCAGCTATGTATTAATATTTCAATTGCAAATTGATCAGCAAATATAATTTAGGACGAATATATATGCATTCAAATTGATCAGCAAATATAATTTAGGACGAATACATATGCATTCAGAAAAAAATGTATGTGTTTTTGATACATACACGGTTCTTTTATTAATTTATTTAACACATAGCATAAAAGTTTGTGTCATCAAAGCAAGCTTTTCGGATAACTTTTAATTCAATATTATGTTCAAAGTATTAGGACGTTGTATCTAAAGCTAAAAGATGAAAATAAAATGAATTATTCTAAAGATGTATTTTTGAGGTGTATGACATCTTTTTTTTTTTTTAAAAAAAGATGTTTTTGTAACTTTAAAGAATATTGATTGATTGATTGTATATTGTTTAACGTCCCTCTTGAGAATTTTTCACTCATATGGAGACGTCACCGATGCCGGTGAAGGGCTTCAAATTTAGACCTATACTCGGCACTCAGGGCCATTGAGCAGTGAGGGTTCTTTATCGTGCCAACGCCTACCGTGACACGGGACCTACGTTTTTAAGGTCATATCCGAAAGACCCGTGACTTTCACTTCTAGTGCCGAGCGCTTGGCGAAGGAACAGTCACTACCTATGTTTACGTCTTAGGTATGACGCGGCGCCGCGATCGAGAATCGAACCCGGGCCTCCCGATCACGAAGCGAACGCTCTACCACTAGGCTACCGTGACCGGTTTAAAGAATATTGAATTATATCTAGATACATGAAATGAAAATTCATGAAAAAAAAACATTTCATTTTCAAACCTTTTGAATAAAATAATGATTTCAAAGGTTTTTCTTCAGGGCTGAGGACCGGATATCTTTCTTCTTTTATCTATATTATCCCATGGTAAACCCCTTTATTCCGTGGATATAGCTCATGTGATATCGTTTACCTTTCCCACAGTTGTGACGTCACAATGGGTTTTGCGTTAGCGTAATGAAATGAAATAAAGTGGAGACCTATATAAAATAGGGAAAAACATTGTTTATGGTGTATAAAACAAAATATAAGCATGGGATAAAAAGAATTTCACATGATTTGTAGTTAGATATGATTTTTATCCGACTCGTTGTGTTGTGTGTTTTATCTATAAAACACACAACTCGTTTGATAAAAATCATACAAAACTACAAATCATGTGAGATCCTATATATAGCTGTATTTGAGATTTATCCTTAATTTTTTTTTGTGTATGTATTATGAAGTTTTCTTTAACAGAAAATATGGACGGTGGTACACTGATGCTAAATATCCAGTCACCCCAGAAAGTAAGAAGATTGACAGAATCATTTTCATTGCTTCAGCAAGAAATGCTAATTTACCAACACAACTCATGAAAGCTGTATCATCAGTACAGTGGAGAAAGAGAGGTGATATTTTATGTAACATTAATTATGATTTGCATCATTGTTAAGGCAGGAATAATAGATGCATTGCATTTGAGATGGCCCACTTTCGTCTCTAAACCCACGATCGTCTCTGTACTATATATTATCGGTTTTTAATGGACGACATAAAGTACTCAAAACCTGAACAGAATTCTATGTTTTCATACGTTTGCAGATATTCCGCTATTTGGTGTATTGACAAACAAGGATCGAAGGACCGAAAATGAAGAAGATTTTGATCAGTTTGAGACTGAGTTCAAAACATCGCTGGGGCTGTCTCATTTGCATTATTTTCGCTGTACGAATTACTGTGATGATAATATAGAAGAAATTCGATCAGGGACAGCGGCAAACAATCCAGAGATAGATGTTCCTGTTCTGAAATTTTTGAAACAGGTTGAGTAAATATTTCTATTTTGCATAATATGATTTTATAACCCCTCAACTATTTGATTCATTATACTCAGTATTGTAGAGGCAGTGTAATTTTCACCCACTGAAATGACCATGAATTGTTTTAGATGAACTGATGATGATAAAAAACCTTGTCATAAAGAAACTATACCTGACTCATCAATACATTTTCATATACGAATCCTTTAGTCTTTCATAATACGTTATTGGCAATAAATTATGCTCTTCGTTTTGAGGAAGCCCGATAAAATTTTATCCGTTAAATTTGTATCCTTTCGAAAAAACCTTTGATATCCGTTGCAAACAATGTGTCTTTCATAAGTTTTTTTATACAATTTTGTTTCAATCGGTATCCAATTATATTAATAATGCTAAAACTAATCTAGAAAATGAAATTCATCAATTTTACAATGTCATGTACATGTAACTGTGTGTCCGCCGAAAAAGTTCCGCCAAAATGAGATTAAAACCTTGAACAAGAAAATGCAATTTTACAGGCGCTTAAGAAGCCCTGTATACAGTAATGAAATATTTAAACGTTTCTGGTTTTAGTAAGTCTAATTGTAGGAAAAGCTAAATAAAAACAACATTATGATTGCTAACACCGTGATTTTATTTTACAATCAGGTTCTAGATCCAGTACTGGAGAACGTTGATATTCATAGGGAGGTTGGAATGACATGGCAGAATATAGTGGAATGGATGCACACGCTGTGGACTGCATTACAAAATACAAATAGACAGCAGTTTACCATCATTGTAGTAATTTCCCTTGTTTTGGTCGTTCTGACCTTGTTGTTTTTTTTTAATATTAGGAATTCAGTTCTTTCTCTTCTGTACAACTACCAACTGCAACATGGACGTGGACCTCTGTTTATACGGTCTCAAGCGGAGGTCCGGTTTCCACGTCCTGTTCTGGGATTTCAACCCGTAACTTAAGGATCATCTCCTTACACCTTGTTTCCTCTAAGCAAAACTTTTTCTTATCATTGCTTGTGGATAATTGTATTAAGAACTTTATGCAATTCATATCTCATTTTTCATATCCAATTGCATTTTGATTTAAAAACAATATATGGTACACTTTTAAACTTCATTATTCTGTTTGTGTATTTTTATTGTTTATTTTTTTTAAGTAAATAGGCTGTAAATAGTAATTTTCATCCAGTGTTATTTTCGCCCGTTGTTATATTGTTACTGTAGAAGTACTTTTTTCCGCGTGATATTTATTTACGCTATGTAAACGGTCACAAATCTTCCGCGGAAATTTGTGCAAGCGTACTTAGTATAAATGCAAGGCATATAGTGACAGTCTAAGAAATCCGCGTAATTTTCAACAGGCGGATTTAACGGAAATTGAGATTCCGCAGAATTAAGACCCCGTGGAATAAAGTACGTCTACAGTATATATGTCTAAAATCAGGGTGATTTAAAAGAAACATTCCCTTTTCTGATTCGTTGCAATCATTTTGATAACATGAAAGCCTGACTTCAAATTAATGGAAGTTAACATTGATATTGAATTGTATATACATTGTATATGTATACATATATATATATATATATATATATATATATATATATATATATATATATATATATATATATATATATATATATATATATATATATATATATATATATATATATATATATATATATATATATATATATATATATATATATATATATAAATATAGATAAATATATATAAATATAGATTTATATAATTCTGGTTTGTTTTCTTTCAAAATACATGAAATAGGAATGATTGTTATAATATTAAGATGCAGTAATGTTTTGTAGAAGGTATGCATGTTTCCCTTTCTTGTGCTTCAGTCACATCGTGTTACTCCGTGTTCATTATGTTTACATTATGATAATACAAAACATATCATTTTTTTAATTGGGTAAGGGGGGTAATTGAGAAATAAGAATTGTATCAGTCTTTATTTATAGAGTAGAGTTATTTGCTAGACATGGATTTCATTTTAAAAACGGAATTAATATAATTAAACGCCGGCAATGCTAGCTATGAATGTTATTACACAACTTCAATTGTGTCTTCTTTTCAGAAATATAAAAAATGTTTCACTTGGATAGAAATGATGCACCAGAATTCAATTGGAGACTGCTGGTGATTTCATTACCAGTGGTTCTTGCAGCAGTACTACTTATATGGCACTTTGATTCGAACATGACAGAGGAGGATATAAGAAAAAATAACAAACAAATCATATCTCTCGATGATGCAAAGAATATTAGTAATATATCTTCAGATGTAGAGCAGCTAAAATTAAGTTTAGGCCAGCTACAAGAAAATTTAATATTGATTGGTACTGATCGTGAATCAATGTCTAAAAGAATGGAGAACCTTCAGTCTTACTCAACAAAAACTGATGTCAATATAATAAATATTAATGAAACAATTAAAGAAATCAAGGAAAATGTCAAGCAATTAAATTATACGTTATATAAATGTAAAAGTGATATGGCGATAGAAATAGCAAACAGTGATAAGAAAATTATTTCACTGGAGACAGATCTTCATAAGTGTAACTCTAGCCTGCAGACAATTATGGATAAAAATGCTCAAAACTATACCACGTTAGAAAAAAAATTAAACCTTCTTTCCAAAGAACATGTGGACATTGAACAAAAGTATAAAGAGCTACTTAAAAGACTGTCGAAAACTGAGATGGAGATAAAAGAACAAGGACAAACAGGTGCGCGTCTTGAAAAGTCAAGTAAAGAGAACATCAACTATATGAAAAAAGTGGAAATCACGTCATACTGGGGTGAGGCACAGATTCTAGTTGTCAAATTTGATAGTTATGTTGCAAAATTTTTATTTATTTTTAATTTAAAAGTGCGAGTTACTTAGCATCCCATTAAAAGATGTTTATGTGATAATGATTAAACTTGACACAATAGAGTATCAATTCAATTATATCTATAATTACTTCTTGTTCTTGTTCATTGTTCTCAGTTCATCATTATTTCTTAAAGATTAAAGAATTGTACAAAGCTAGTTCAAGATTACAATAAAAGCGTTGTATTTCTCCGCGTATATTCTTATTTACATACTTTTTGTTTTAATTTCTGTTTTAGTGGATATCATTTTGGTGATCATAATTCTTATTTTGCTGATCACGATCACTGCTATGACAAAAGGAAGCAGCAATGTAATGTATTCTTAGAATAATATTATCAAAAATAAAGACATGTAATTTCCATGAAATGTAAACTTTTGTTACCAATTCATTATAGTTGACATGCATATCTGTACTTTGATTTATGAAGCGGTTACGATTGATCTATGAAATTTATTTTAAATTTTCTTTCCTCTTGTCCTAATTTAGAGAAACACAGGTGTTGGTTTTGCACCTGATAAAGGCGAGGTCATCCAATTGGAAAAGAAACCAGCTGTGGTCAGCTTTAATCCGTTTTCATCTGAAGCCCACAAGAGACTGGCAGATCTCTTTCTTGATGATTGCCATTATATCACCGTACACAGTTCTCAAGACATATCAAAAATTCACTCTAAGGTATAACCATTGAGTTAATCATTATCTTTAAAAAAAAAAAACCATAGTATCATTATCGTTAAAAACGTAAAAATAAACGTTTAATTTTAAGCTTAAAATTTAACTCCAATTAGGTTGTTTACCTCTTTGTGGATGTTAACGATCGCAATATCATTTTGGAGGCCGAGACAGAGACCCAACAAATCAAAAGGGAAACAGTAGAAACCATAAGGCGTATTGGAGGTACTTAATCCGTTTCTGAGCTATTAATGACCGATTTACAGCTTACCATGCCTTTATACTTTGTTCAATTATATATACTAATCAAAATTCATTTTTAATGAAATTTGGTATGAAAATTTTTTGATACATGGTATATTTGTTTGCAACATGCACCTTTAATGGAGATATATGGTTTGAATGCGTTCCATTGCTTCTTGATTTCAACAGGTACACCAGTTGTAATTTACAGACTGCACTCAGAATCTAGGAATCTAGAGAATGGAAAGCTCTATTCGGACAAATTAACCTCAATACAGAGTCATCCAACTCTGCAAGACCTCTCATCAAAGAACTGTGTACTAAGTATTGACAGAGAATTCACCGAATATCAACGAACTCATCTGATAAATTTCTTGGAAAATTAACATATAGCGTTCTTTAGTACTCTATTGGAACAAAAATCATATATATTGAATATGATTCGGAAATAAATTATTTTTAAGGTAAATTAATAATTGAAATCTGGCTGCAATTCAATATATAAGGTTATTTTAGATTTTAACGTGTAAAAGAATTTTCCAGAAAATAAAATAGAAATTATTATATCATGGTTCATTTACACAAATGAGATTCCATTAAGCTTTCTAAAAAATTAACTTTATTTTTATGTACATCAGATATATACTAGTACATGGAAACAAATTGTCTATCAGAAACATTTGATTTTAAACTGTTCTCTAATAAAATAAACTGAAAATTTTGAAAAATGGAACTCAAAATATGTATAATTCTACAAAGGTTTACAAAAACTGACAAGAACACATGCTAATGCGCAAAGAGAATATAATATTTCCTGTTATTTTTAAATACACTGTACTAGATAGGTAATTTGTCAGATTATATTTATTAATTTGCATATACTTGATTGTTAGACAGAACATTGTTAATCTTATTATTCGCTCAAAAGGCGTAGAAAAGACGGAATTAATTAACACATTGAAATCTCCTTTCTAGATTAATTAGGGTTATTTTTTTTTATTATAAATAAGTTTAGTTGATAGAGTGTTCTCGGACTTCTATGCGTGTTATTATCATGTATACATTACGTTCATATGTTTTCATCATAATTGAATAATTGATTAGAGTTACAAAACAGTTCAATGGTTCTGTCCCCTACATACAAGATAAATTATGTTAACATACAAGAACAATATGTCAACATGTAAGATAATTATGTGGACATGAAAGTTACAAATCTTGTATGAGAATCTGAATTTAATATGGTTAAAATCACGTATGGAAGCCCGTATCGGACATCGCAGTTTCAAGGTTATTATGTAGACATGCACGATATTTATGTAAACGTGTGTTAATTATGTAGACATGCAACTTATTTATGTGAACATGCAAGTAAATTATGTTAACATGTAGGATACTTATGTTAGCTTGCAAGATTATTATGTAGACATGCAAGATAGTTATGTTTACATGGAATATATTTATGTGCACATGCAAGATTTTTATGTTAACATGCTATTTATTTATGTCAAGATGCGACTTTAATATGTCAACCTGCGAGTATTAGTTTTACATTTAAAACATTTATGTCAACATGTAAGATAATAAGTTGAATGTAAACTTGCACGTTGTTACAAATAAGTCTCATATTGACTTAATTATCTTGCATATTGATATAAATAAGAAACATGTCTACATAATCATATTGCATCTTGCATCTATAATGTCAGATACATACGTAATTACATCTTAATACAACTCAGAATGTGTCTATAAATAAGGAGGTATAGCATGTTCATAAAACGATAAAATATAAGAAAATATACAAAGTTATAACACAACAAGTGTAGAACCATTTACGCTTCCGTAGATACAAGCGTTAGTAAGTAAGACCCATATTTGAATTATATTTTCTTTTCAGATTGGCAACCTGCATGTCAACTTATTTGCATAGAAGGATATGGAGATAACGAACAGTATTGAATTTCAAAGCCCATAAGACAATACAAAATAAGAGCAGAGCAAACATGGACCCCCGAAACATCAGAGGTGGGATCAGGTGCCATGGAGGAGTGAGCATCCCCTGCCAATCGGTCACACCCGCCGTGTGCTCCTTGTGACGATCAGGAAATAACGGGAAAACATCTGTCGTCAATTCAGTGTATAAATAATGGACTAACAATCAGTATGAAAAACGTCAGTCAGCATGTGATTCAATGATAAACTGTATTTGCTGACAAGGACATGGTATCGACCATAGAACTTACAAAATGATGACTTTAAACGAGACTACTGATATTCTTGTTTCATCAACTTGCTTGTCAATAATTTACATCGTTTTAGAAATTGTTCATAAGTAGAGTATGTTCTTGCTTATCGAATCAACTGAGATATATATACTCCGTATGCAGGTGATGAAGGTTTATTGCTGCATATGTAAAGTTGACGATAGAAAAGTTAAAGTCATCACGTTTATCATATAGCTTGGTTGTTAGATTACCATAAGTGTCTTTTTCAAGTAAAATATCCAAATATGAAACAGAAATGTCGGACTCTGTGGTATCTTTTATCTCAAGCTCACCAGGATATATCGTATCGACGTAGGAATGGAAATTACCATTATTAATTGACAATACGTCGTCGATATATATATGAAGGATATGGAGATAACGAACAATTATTCAATATCAAAGTCCGTAAAACAATACAAAATAGGAGCAGAGCAAACACGTACCTCCAAAACATCAGAGGTGGATCAGGTTGACATAAATATGTTGTATGTCTACATATTTATGTTGAATGTTAACATAATTTATCTTGCAGGTAGGGTGCAGAAATATGCCTCCATAAGATCTTACTTTGACCCAATTCAAAATCGACAGATTAAAAACTTACGACTCCTGTGGATTATATCCAAAGTTTTATATCCCCAAAGAATTGATTTCTTTGCCTGCATGAAGGTTGCCTCTTGATGCAGAGAATGTCAGTAACATTTATTTTCCATCTTATTTTGCTCTTCTTTACTATAGGCTACGGGCTTTTTGGAATGTCTCATGGTTTCATTCAAGTGTCCTGTTCTTGCTTGTTTAATTCAAAGTCTTAGAATTGTTGAAAAGAGAAGCAATGAACTACTCTGCAAGCATTTCCCAGAAATCAGTGTGTGCATTTGGATGATCAATATTCTTTTGACACTGAAAGCGTTAATATGTTCTACGGTGCGACCGTTGGGGCGAGCGCAGTTATTTAATTACTATCAAAAACATTTACACAGCTTTGACTTCCACAGCCTATCCTCAGTTCATTAAAAAAGAAGAAAAGAAAAAAAAAAACAAATAAAATCAAATCCCAGGCATCGGGATCGAGATTCCGGACTTTTCGGAAGTTTCCGACATAATCGGAAATACCCGAGCTTTTAAGTGACGAAAGTATGACGTCAAATAAAAAGTCCTGTTGAGTTAGAATGCAAACGATAGTTTTGTGGCATGGAAATTGCATTAAATCGTTGTTTGTAATTTTTTTCAAGTAAGTTGTTGCTATGTTTTAGCCACCATGTTGCTATGCACCGCAAAGGAATATTGGGATTGAAGAATGTTTTCACGTGGACTCATAAAAATTTCTTGGATCAATGTGCAGATTTCAACTCGAATTTCCTCCGTTCGTACACGCTAGTCTATTGAGCTCGCTACGCGAGCGGCGCTTCGCGCCGCCTCGCTGCGCTCGCTATAATCTTACAATGAGCTGGTTCACCAAAAACAGAATGTACTTCTTGCAGCTTTTCTTTCCATTTATAAAGATTACAAACAGTAATCAATCTCAAACGTACAAGAGCCCGGGAGGCTCATTTGAGATTCGAAGTTCGAAGTACGAGATTCGAAATCGAATTTCGAGATTCAAGATCCAGACTAACCAACCAAAAGCGGGCTCAACATTTGATTACTTCCCTTTAATATGTTTTTACTATCAAAGAAATCGTTCAATATATTTTAACATATGAATCATTTGAATTACAATGCAAGAAAGAGTGTTATATATATATTAGAAGGTAATTTAAATGTTTATTGGATTTTTGATCAACAAGATATAATTCAATTTATATCATGGCTTCTTTAATATTAAATAGAATACATGTATCAGGAGTATATATATATATATATATATATATATATATATATATATATATATATATATTGTTTTGTCTACTTTGTTTACAGGGTTGATGGCACAATAACAAAGTTATAAAAATGTCTGTCAAGTGTCTAAAGATTAACAACAAAACCATCCCTAGCCATCATACCTGCCCATTTTCCCAAACACAATGAAAATGTAACTTTGTTAAACTTGAAAGGCAACATTGTGTTGATGAATAAAAAATGCGTTCGTTTCCCTAATTGAGGTTATACATAAAAATTAAGTTTTCAATTACATTTCTTGATCTATTACGGTTTTGATTTCTTGATTTAATTAAAATATATATATAGTATACAGATTGGCAATACGAAATAAAATAAACGCGGTATTCATTTTATCTGCAGAGCTATAGTGCTATGGTCTTATATTTTAGTCTCTGACCATAGTGATATGGTCAAAAACTAAAATATACTCGTAAAACCTTATAACGCTAAAGTTCGATTCAGCAGTCAAGTCTCACTGCACAACTGTACCTTTTATGTTTAATGAAATATATACCTTTGAATTAGTTTACATTGTAGAGATTATTCTTAATATTTCATATCTGATCAATGATTAATTTCTCCCTCATCAATGATCTAATGAAAAATTAGTCTACCTAATTAGTCCACATGTCAACGATAAGACCATATTATATTCTATAGATACGTATTTCCTGTTTTGTTTAATGAAAAGAAAATGAGGATTTGTATATATTTTTCAAAATGTAATCAAAATTTTATTTTTATTTCATTTTGATACATAAAACATTTTTTCTTGCATTATCATTTTAGCAAATGATCGATTTGTTGTAAATATATCAAACGATTTCTTGATAGTAAAAACATAATAAAGGGGAGTAATCAAATGTTGAACCCGCTTTTAATAGGTTAGTTTGGATCCTGAATTTCGAAACTCAAATTGCGAATATCGAATTTAGAAACTTGAATCTCTAAAGAGCCTTCTGGGCTTTCGTACAAACGTCTTTAGGAACAATACAAATTTGGAGCAGTGCTCTAGCTTTACGTATACAGGGTTATTTTCGCCCTTTTGAACTATTAAACAATTTTGCACCGTTTAAAATTCGCCCTGTCTTAGTTCTGTTTAAGAAATTATGAGATGTAATTTGAATTCGCCCCGTTTTAAATTCGCCCAATGTAGGAGAGGGCGAAAGGAGCGAAAATAAAACGGGGGCGAAACTGTATACAGTATTTTCTTTTTGATTCTCACTTTGTAGAAAATTTAATTTGGTTTGTGCTCAGTCACATTCATTCTCTTTCACCAATATCGATGCTTGCCGTTTACCTGCGCGGGTATGTTAAGGAAGCACATGGACCAGAATTCGGCGAATTAAGACTTTTTCATAATTATGTAACACTAATAAATCGGAAAAGTCAAGCATAAAACTTTTGTTATAACTATGCAATCTATAGACTTCAATGGGACTTATACTACATGAAGCACTCCACCACGACGTCACCACGTGACGTCTATAATTAGAAAATATGCCTTAATGAAAAAGTGAAAAGTTTAACACTACCCCGGGGATAATTAATTTCAATTTGTAATAATAATTATGTAAAAACATCTCTGTATCATGAAAAGTGCTGCTAGAATCCTACTGTCCTATCACAGAAATAATTATTCAACACTTTCTGACGAAACCTTCTCAAAATTTTTACATTTTGTTCATAACATCGAAAAAAATGCATTAATTCCCGTAAACCATACGATTCTAGCAGCACTTTTCAAAAATAACAGAATAAGAACTTTAGATAGAAACAAAAATTAAGTTTCAAAGTGTGCGGCGTAGTGTTGAACATTTGCATCTTATTTGTAAGGAACGACAGAGGAAAGGCTGATCGGCAAGTAAACACCCTCCCTGCTTTAATTTTACGAAGATATTGTTGAAGTATATTACCATACCTTATTCATAAGCTTTATTCCCACATGAATCACACATGATATTCATTCTAAATGCTTTTAAACTCCGATTTCTTGTGTTTGTTTACATGAATTCTCGTTACGTTTCACTTTCACTCTGCTACTGCATGATCAACAGTTATGACGTCACGGGTTTGGTATTTAACCCCTGTGATAACTACAGAGACCCAGAAATGACAAAATTCTGTTTGTATAATGCCTTTGCATATTTTGATTAATTTTTACGACCTCAAATCAATCTTAGATATCAATTATACGAAATTGTTATCTCTAAACTTCACGTCATATAGCTTACTATGACGTCATATCATATAGTCAAGTAGAATATTTGGTTGTAACCTTAACCTACCTGCGTGCCCTTTAGGTATGTGTTTCTTTCACTAGATATGGTGTTTTATAAGACTTTTAATTTGAATTTTTACCTCGTTTGCCTTTGGTCCTGAACCATGCTTCTAATCATTGTTACTCTATCCCTCTGCTTCCTAGCCAATTCATAGCCGGCTTCAATACTTAAGATCTCAATTCTGGAAGTCTATTGGACTCTTATCCGGAATTTATGTCTCCAAATTTATTTCATACGAAAAGGTTTGCTTAAGGTACGAATGAAAAAAATCTTAAACAAGCCAAGCTATTGACAAACAAGTAAGTGAAAAACGTGCGCTCTGTGGTTGATACTTTGTACTTGTTTACAAAACAATTTATTATTCATTTTCTTTAAAAAGTATTTAAAGAGATAAAAATCGAAAAAAGCAAGATACATGTAATTTCTTTTCTTTTATAAAGAAAATATTTAACATAAATGCACTTATACCGTGATAATATTATAGAAATCTAAACATATCATCCTTCAACATTTCATTTAATCAACGGTTCATTATTAGTGATCATTGTGACATTTCTTATTATAATGTCTAGGTGTTGATGTTACAAAAAGTCACAAATGCTTTTTACACAACATTTTTAAATGTCGCTGTTGATATTCCGTAAATTCTTTGTCAATACTAAGTACACAGTCTTTTTCCAAAAGCTCTCTCAGAATAGGATGGTTTTCGATTGAGGTGAGTTTCTCAGAATAAAGCTTTCTTCCTCCTAAACTTCTGGAGTCTGGATGCTGTCGGTATATCACAACTGGTGTACCTTTAATAAACAACAAGAGGCCCATGGGCCTTATAGGTCACCTGAGCATTATGCAACAACTTTCCAGCGATTTAATTTGATTAATGTTTTAAGCAAGATGCTATGGCATTCACAATTTTGAAAGAGGCACCATTTGATCATCATAACAATACACTTAGCAGTTGCTTAGTTTGTTTACTTAATACCCATAGGCAGGGTTTGGGAACAAAAAATGCATTTCAAGTAATCAGTAATATTCAGCAATAATTAGTAATGCCTCAATCACACATGAACCCCTGACCCCTAGGCCTAGATCCACACATTGCTCAATTTTTGAAAAGGCACCCTTGCTTTTCAAAAATATTTGATTAATACCAAGGAGCAGATCTCAAACAATTCATCCAGTTTCAGTATATAAGTACATCCACCCATTACGGTACCCCTGACCCTGGGGCCTTGAAATTCACAATTCTGGAAGATTTAGGTCCTTGCTCATCATAACTACATAGGTAGTTCATCTGCTTAATACCCAAGAGCAGAGAAGAAAATTTTTCAAAGATTTAATGTATTTTCACTATATAATCAATAGAGCCCCACCCTATCACTAGAACCCCTGACCCTAGGGCCATAAAATCAAAATTTTGGAAGAGGTATTCTTGCTCATCATAACTATGTACTTAGATTATTTAATTCCTAGGAGCAGAATTTTTTTTTTAAAAAGAATTCATGTATTTCCATTATATAATCAATAGAGCCCCACCCTAACACTAGAACCCCTGACCCTGGGGCCATAAATTTCACATTTTTGGTAGAGGAACTCCTGCACATTATAACTATGCACTTAGTTAGTTTATTTTACACTCTGGAGCAGAGAAGAAGATTTTTAAAGAATCTTTAATTTTCACTATATAATCTATAGAGCCCCGCCCTAACACTAGAACCCCTGACCCTAGGGTCATAAAATTCACACTTTTGGTAGAGGCACTCTCGCTCATCATAACTATGCACAAAGTTAGTTTATCTAATGCCCAGGAGCAGAGAAGAAGAGTTTCAAAGAAATAATGCATTTTCACTATATACTTATTTAGCCCCACCCTAGCACTAGAACCCCTGACCCAGGGGCCATAAATTTCACTATTTAGGTAGAGGACTCAATGCTGATTACAATTATGCAAACAGTTAAACCTGAGTTTACTCAGGTGACCTAAAAAATCAAGAACGTCTGGAAGAAAATTATCAAATGGGAGTATACATTATCAATCAACCAATCATTCGGGTTTTCAACTTTTATTTCCTACTTTTTTCTTAAAAGCCTAATAAGATACTTATTAATAGATGTGGCAAACTGTTGTTTGTTTAAATCACACCTTTTGTATCTCAAAAATCGTACATGTTGTTAATCAGTAACTCAAGCTCGTCTTTAATAACTAATTCAGAGTTCCTTAAAGAAATATATTGAGATTATGATCACAAACAATAGTTCAAGCTAAGAATTCCATAAAATAATACAAAATAGGAGCAGAGCAAACACGGACATTCAAAACATCGTATGTTCGATTGGAGGCCATGGAGGTGTGGACATCCCCTGTATGTTATAAAAATCAGCGACTTTCACGCTTAATGCTATTTGTTTAGCAAAGAAAAAACTACAATCCATATCAAATGTTTTAGTTTTGCAGGACCATATCTACATTCTTTACATTATACATCACGTAAATAATGTGATTGGTGTTTAAAAGTTAACACCAATATCATAAAAAGAGGGATTAATAAAAGGTTAGCTCACATTTGTAAACTAATCGGATATTCATCGTAGGCCAGAGAATGGTCTTCCAGAGAATCTTAAATGAAATCTTGGGTTTACCAATATAGAAAAGATTGATTGATTGATAGATTGTATATTGTTTAACGTACCTTTCGAGAATTTTTCACTCATACGGAGACGTCACCGTATGCTGGTGAAGGGATTCAAATTTTGACCTTTACTCGGCACTCAGGGCCATTGAGCAGTGAGGGATCTTTATCGTGCCAACGCCTGCCGCTGACACGGAGCCTCGGTATTTAACGTCTCATCCGAAGGACCCGCAACTTTCACTTCAATGTGCCGAGCGCATGGCGAAGGAACAGTAGCTACCCATTTTTTTTATCGACTTAGGTCAGTCGCGGCCGAGATGCAAACCCAAGTGAAAAAAATCCTCAAACAAATCACTCTAATAAATCACTAATGAATCAGTGATTTGAAGATGATTTGTAAGTGATGCAAATTCCCATGCAAATGAGCTAACAAATCACTCCTAACAAATTGTAAGCAAATCACCCTGAAATCACAACTAAATCACTTTTATTAAATCGTGTAGAAATCTCTTCTGTTGAACAAATTTCAACCAAATCACTCCAAATAAATTGCAAACAAATCATTTCAAATAAATTGCAAACAAATCACTTCAGTTTAACAAATCACTTTCAAATCACTCCAGGTGGTTACACACTTGTGTGTTGGATGCTCATGTAACCATCCCTCAAATATTTGAAACACACATGTATGCATACCGGTATTTGTTGTATATGAACAAAAAACTTTTGACAAGTGTATTTTAAAATATAAACTTTTACTAGGATGTGTCCTCATGAAGATGGCATCATGTATTTTATATATATACACATGTACTTGGCTCCAAATTCAGAATATGATATAAGCATTAATTGTTGACTTTTAGAAGTTGGTAAATGTTTTCTTATCTGAAATACATATTTGTCTAGACACTACATGAAAAAGCCAGTACTTTTCTGAAGCTTATAGCTTTACATTAAGATTTTGTTTAAAACATTGATTGCCACCAACTTTGTTGTTGGTAGAAGAACAATAAATTGCATGTGAACTTAGGGAATATTAACTGAATCTCAAGAGGAAATGATAGCATAATACAGTTATACATACCTTAAAACTATATTCTGCATGATTATTGAAAAAAACATCAGTTTCAACAAAAGAAAAGAGGTATGAATCTAGAAAAGCACAATGTAGCTCCTTTCATTTCAATTCAAATCTGATTAATGAAAATTGGCGGTAGAGTTTCTAATACTGACCAATCAGCAAGCCAGGCGGAAGTTATGAAGTAAATCATTCTCAAATCACTCTGAAGAAGGGCCATGAGATCAACAAATCATTTACAAATCACTTTGAAGAAAGACTAAGTTAACAAATCATCTTCAAATCACTCTGAAGAAAGACGAAGTAAAGAAATCATGTTCAAATCACCTTGAAGAATGGCTAAGTTCAACAAATCATGAAGAAATCACTGTAACAATTTCCTAAGTTTAACAAATCACTCAGAAATCGTCTGAAATGGGAAAGAAATCACAAGCAAATCACCCTTTTATAACAAATTGTAAGCAAATCATAGTCATCATTTTAGTAGAAAGTGATTTAAGCATGATTTGTTAAATGAATTGCTTACAAATCACTGAAACAAATCACTTATAAGTGATTTTAAAGTAATTTGTAGGCAATTTGTGAGTGTTTTGTTTGAAAAAAATTTCACTTGGGAACTCACGACCTCCCGATCACGGAGCGATCGCTCTACCGACTGAGCTACCGTGAACGATCCAATTTAGATAAGCCCACACATTTACATTTTGATACATCGACAGCATTATAGGAGATTTGCAATTCAAATTTAGCTAAGTTTTAGATTTGTAAGTGTGTATAGCACACAAACTCAAAGTAAATAGTCGAGGGCAAATAACAAATGCTAAACCAGTGTGTCTCTTTCCTACAGTGTATTTGCCTCTCAATCTATGAGTCCACATAACGCACGACTTAATCTGTTTTTGTCTTACCTCCCATTTTACTAATGGCCGTTACCGTCTCCGTTTTAATTTGCTGGGTTTCCTTATATGTTTCAAGGATGATGTTGCGTTCGTTAAAATCCACAAAGAGGAACACAATCTAAATGACATATTATACGGAATGTAATCTTAAATATTTCTTAACACATGCTATACTTGATATAACGCATATATCAATATTACCGTGGAATGTATTCTTGGTATATCTTGGTAGTCAAAAATTATGCTAAAACTGTAATCATCCAGAAATAGGTCAGCCAACTTTCTGTGAGCTTCTGAAGAAGATGGATTAAAGCAAACGACCGCTGGTCTTCCCTCTAACTGACCACTTTTGCGACTCTTGAATCCGAAGTCTCTGTTCCTCTACAAAAAAATTCCAGAATTACAGATCAATATTTGTTAAGTGCTACCAAAAAGTTATTTCACATTTCTCACGATATAACTTTAAAAAAGTTTGTAAATTTAGATGTTGATGTAACTTTATTGAAAAACATTGACATACCTGGACAAAATTGGTAAAGTAGATTAAAATAATGAGAATGATGCATACAAAAATGATAGCCACTAAAAGAGAAAGAAAAAAGATATCTATGAATTATTACTTAACTGAACAAAATCATTTAGAAAAAATGTATTAAGAAATTGTTACTTTACAACTTTCAAAATCATTTGAAAAGGGTTTATACCTTAACGAGTGATACCTTCAGTGATTATAATTAATCAAACAGTAACACATATTTACAAACTGGTGGAGATAATTTATATTAATCAATTAGAGATCAATGTATTTGAATGAAAATGTGACGATGATGTACAGAATTCCAGCACGATAGTCAATTAAATATGATAAAGCATGAGAGGAGCAAACACGGACCTCCAAAACATAAGGGTTGGGTAAATCAAGTACCATAAGGTCGTGAGCATCCACTGCCGATCCTTTCATAAAAAACAAAAAAATCTGTGGACTACTTAGTGTATAAATAATGGACTAAAATATTATGAAAAACGTCAGTCAGCATTTGTCTCAATGATAAATTGTATTTGCTGACAAGGTCATTGTATCAGCCATAGAAGTCATGAATTGATGCCAGTATATGAGGCTGTTGTTATCCTTTCTTCATCAACTTTTTTTGTCAATATCTCACCTCGTTTTAAAAATTGCTCTTCCTTATCTCATCAACTAAGAGACAAAGGTATATTGCTTCAAAAGAATGGAAAGTAAACGATTTTAAAAAAGTTAAGGACATGAAGCTTTGTTGTTATTTATTGATTATGATGTCTTTTCCTAATAAAATATCTAAATTTGAATCAGATGTCAGACTTTGTCGTATTCATTTTTTAAATTTCAATTTCACTAGGATATATCGTGTATAAACATTTGAATAGAAATACCTATTGTAAATTGATAATAAGTCGTACATTGATTAGAAGTACTGTGAGCACTGACCATTGAGCTCATAAAAATGAAAATAATATCTCCGCCCCCATATGATTACAATGACTAAGTACCATGTTTTGCTCTGGTAGACCGAAAATAGGTGTCAGATCAAAAAAAGGAAAATATGGTGCAGAAGGGCCTATGATATAAAGAATCAGTAGAAGTATTATAAAATCTTATACAGTGGTATGGAAGGAGATGCGGGTAAGAGATGTATACCCTTCAATTTTATAGATAAAATGGCAGTGTTCATGATTGCTATGACCCGAGAAATGTGTCAAATCAAAAAGTAAAAAAGGAAATTCATGATGGTACTGTGTTACAAAGATTCTGAGATAGTCTGTAAGTGTGATTCGATAGTATAAAAGGAGTTGGAGATAAGAAGGAGGGGGGGGGGGTAGCTCATAGCGAAGCAGAGGGTCGGAAGGGCACGCCAGTCACAATATGCCCTCTCTACACTTTTCAAGCAGGGTACAAAAACAATTGATTTAAAGCGACTCTCTATGGATAGGTTTGGCTATTGTTTGTTGCGTGTAATGCTTTCCCTGTGTAAAGACATTATGATACATTTTACTTCTATTCTCGGGAATTTTAGCATTAACATCTTCATAGGAAGAAAAGGGGTTTGGTATCATTGTTGACAGACTTTATCTTCAAGACTTCCAAAATAAAACAAGAGGCCCAGGGGCCACAGCGATCACCTGAGTACATCGGGCTTAAATTTACCCCCCCCCCTTCCAGGTGTTCATCATTTGAACAAACTAGAATCTACACTACCTGAGGATGCTTCCATATGAGTTTCATCTTTCCTGGCCCAGCGGTTTTGGAGAAGAAGATTTTTTAAAAATGCCATTAATTTTTAACAAATTCATGATTATCTCCCCTTGGAAAAGGGTGTGGCCCTTCATATGAACAAACTTGAATCCCCTTTAACCAAGGATACTTTGTGCCAAGTTTGGTTGAAATTGGCCCAGTGGTTCTTGAGAAGAACATGAAAATGTGAAGTTTACAACGACAACGACTACGACGACGACCACAACAACAACAACGACAGACAAAGGAGAAATTCTGTTCAGAAAAGCTCACTTGAGCCTTCGGCTCAGGTGAGCTAAAAAGCAATTCATTGTAACGATACGTATGATGCAGAAATATACGGTTAGCAACCTTTTCTAAAACATTCTATTTTTGTTCTTCGTGTTTTTGTTGAAATGCATAAATAGATCAGACATTTATATGAACAACAAAGAATAAGTGAAATAGTTTATAAATAAAAAAAAAATTAAAAAATACAGGAACACAGAAGTGTCCAGCTTAAAAACTCAAATAATCAAAAGTGCTTACCCCGAAATGATGTGACCTCTATCTTTTTAATTTGATTAATGTTGTCTTTACTTTCCTTTTCAAGGCGATCACCTGTTGCATCATGTTTCTCTAACCCCTTTTTAATTTCTTCAAAACGGTCGTCGGTGTATTCTGATAAATTTTTTATTTTGATTTCTAATTGCACATATAAATTTTCCATGCCAGAATTTAAAGTATCCAAACGTTTATTTATGTTCCCTTGTTCTTTTTCTATCAGTGCAATATTTTCCCTCATTTTCACCATGACGACACTGTTATTTTTTATATTATTTGATAATGCTGTGACATTTTTATCAATTCTCTCAGTTTTAGTACTCATTGTAGTTACAGACTCATTGTGATTGTGAAATATCTCAAATAAATTACTTATATTTTTTTTCATGCATTCTTGTTCTTCCAAAATTATAGTCATGTTGCGCTTAAATTTAGACAGATTTGATTTAAATTCAGTTATTTCATCGTCAATGTTTTTATCTTTAAAGATTTTCCCTCGTCTTTGTCATCTCTTTCACTGGCATTGTTTGTAATCGGGGCAGGATTTGAGCCCCATGGCAAGTACTGAATGAGTCCTTTTAAAAGTGTTTGTACATCTGCTGCAACTTTGGGTACAAAAATAAGTACCAGCAGAAGAACTACTGCACTCCGTGTTGAAATGGATTTCTGTACTTTCCAGGCGCTATTCCTCATGTTCTTCCTGTATAAATATAGCTTGAATGAATATTGTAAGTTATGCGGTTGACTAGTAACAAAAAATCATTATTACTGATGAGCCAGGATTACTAACCTGTCTATATCTCAAAGATGAAATTACCATTAAAAAGTTGTTTTTATTAACCTAATTCAATGATTTGTTTGGTTATTTTGAGGATAGTATGAGAACCAAATTATATTCATTGTTTCCCCTCTTCAGAATTTTAAAACATTTCTTCAAACTTAAAAAAAAGTCACACTGGTCTTACCTGGTATAATCTTAAAGGATTACCATCAACCGCTTTTGTCAATATTTTTCAGATGACCATTTCAAAATAAACTAATGAGAATTATAAAAGGGACGATGAAGTTGCATTGATAAAGCTGATTATAAAAAGAATCAATGGAAATACTGAGAGAGGTTTGTTTCTCATATAGTATCTAATGGTCGAGTAAGTATTTTGTATTTAATTTATGAAATTATACACGTATAAGGAATGTTGAAACATATTTTAGAGATAAAAAATACTCGAAAAACTTATTTTTCATAATTCTATGCATTTATTAACAATAGTTAAGACAAACAGAAGCCAAAGTTGAAACGTTCTCTGTCTTTTTTTTTTTTTAGAAAAACAGAACGTTCATGAATTATTTCACTGAAGAAAAACTACAATGTTATGTTATCTACCATCTTAAAACTTTTATCTACCAAAAGAACATGAAATCAAGAAGAAAAATGTGAAGAGCATCGTTCATTTCCCTTGTAGCAATATGGCAAGTATGACAAAAATGAGTGAAATCACTATCGTGATAAGAATCCAGTGGCTCTTGCTGATGTCCTTAAACTTTGCAGGCAGTTTGATTAAGATTTCCCATATCCACGCCCATGAAAATGATGCATGTCTTGCGATATCAGTGCACTCCAAAGCTGGATTTAGAACCTGTTAATAGTAATTAAAGAACATATTAATTTTGCATTGTACAGATCATCATATTTTTTAAAAATGATATCTACAGTGGAACCTAATATTTATTTATCCTTATAGTTCTAAGCTAAAAAAAAATTCATAATAATGAAACTTATTAATATAACGAACATTAATCAGGATCAAAAGTCCATAAAACAATACAAAATACTCCCGTGGGGATCCGGGTTAGAATAGGTCCTCAGTACCCCCTTGCTTGTCGTAAAAGGCGACTAAATGGGGCGGTCCTTCGGATGAGACCGTATAAACCGAGTCCCCGTGTCACAGCAGGTGTGGCACGATAAAAATCCCTCCCTGCTCAAAGGCCGTAAGTGCCGAGCATATGCCTAAATTTGCAGCGCTTCACCGGCAATGGTGACGTCTCCATATCAGTAAAATATTCTGGAGAGGGACGTTAAACAGTATACAATCAATCAATCAATACAAAATAAGAGCAGAGCAAACATAGACCTTCGAAACATCAGTGGTGGGATTAGGAGCCATGGAGGAGTGAGCATCCCCTGCCGACCGGTCGTACCCGCCCTGTACTCTTTTTCATGACGGGAAATAACGGAAAAATCCGTTGTCAATTCACTGTTTAAATAATTGATTGATATGAAAATCGTCGGTCAGCATTTGAATCAATGATGAATTATATTTGCTGACAAGATCAATGTGTAAGCCATAGAATTTACGAAATGACGACTTTTAACAAGACTGCTAATATTTTTTTCATCAACTTGCATGTCTATAATAAACGAAATGAATCTCATCTGAACATCTAACCATAACCCAAACCCTGAACACTTGATTAATTAAGAATTTAAAATCGCAAACACAGAAACACTCAAAACCACTTTAAAACCAATCCGGGGTACATTTAAAAGTTAAAAGGAGATAAAAATTTAGTACGAATTTTCGATGAAATTTTTCCGTTATAAATGTGGAGTCTTCAGGACCGTCCAATACATTAACCAAGGACAGGAATTAATCCAGATTTACTTTCAAGCTCTATTACATATTATTAAAAGCCACAAACGGTTTGTTTAATTTAGTAAACCAGCAAAGCCCCCATCCCAACCCAAATGTTCTGGTTTCTGGTGCATTTTAAATAGATTCTTTATCTTGACTGGATAAAATATGCAAAGAAAATCAGAGCTCAGAGCTTTTTATAGAACGAGTCTTAAAAAGTGATGTAATTTTTCTTCTACCAGATAGACTTGATGTTGATGAATGATATCTTATATGAAGTTAAAATCTTCTGATGGAGTACAACTAAATTAGCATCTAAATTGGTAAGAATAGAAAATACATAATTATATGTAATTGTTAAGTAAATGATTGCCGAATGTTAAATGTAGTGCACACCTGATTTAAGAACTCCAAAATTGGGACATCTAAATCAGGGTAATGCTTCACTGCCATTTTACGTATTTGGTTGATGTTGTCGTCGCAATAGTTTGTGCAATTCAAATAGTTCAAATTAGAGATTCCAAGGGCGGATTTGAACCTCTCTTCGAACTGATCAAAGTTTTCTATGGCTGATGATCTTTTATCTCGTCCCGTTAAAACACCAAATATGGGGATATCTAAAAAAATCATTCTAAGGTAAGTTTTTTTTCATACACAAATGACAATCTTAACTGTACTACCCTATAAATAATTAAGCTTTAACCGCAGTCAAAAGTTTTCAAGTCGATGTTTTTAATAGAACTTCATTAATACATGATATGATGTTACATCTTTATGATTTCACAATAGGTATTTACAGATTAAATTAATCCAGCTTTTTTTTATACTATTTAGTTTAAATTTTCAAATTGACATATTAAAGGTGAGTATTTTTCGAACTACTTTGCACATTTTCCATACTCGTCTGGTTTTGTCGAAAGTAAGCGCCAAAAATGACAATGCTACATCAAGAAATCATGCCAAAAGACAGGATGAACAAGATGTGTTTGTGAAACACTATGCGCCCGGCGCAAAGTTCAATAAACTATTTTAGCAGATAAGTCATAGTCAAGGTCACAAGGCCATTGACCTTTGTGTCATTTGAAAGAATTCAATTAGTGACGTAAGCATTCAAACTTGAAGTCTCTATCTCTCATGGTTCAAAAGTTATGGTGAAAGTTCTAAAAAGCTATTTCTAGCATATAGGCCACAGTCAAGGTCACAAGGTCATACACCTAGATGTCATTTGAAAGAGTTTTTTCATTAGTTGAGTATGCATACCAAATATAAAGTCTCTACCTCCCATTGTTCAAAAATTATGGCGAAAGTTCGAAAAAGTTCGATATTCATTTCGTTTCAGTATGCAAAATGTAATGTATATCCTCATAAGTAAAATTTACCTCATTTCAGAAAACACCTCATGAAGGAGGACATTTGATGGAATTCTTCCATAGAATAATAGCTCAATCAATTTCCGTGTACTTTCATCATCACTATCTTCAAATCCTACAAGGTCTAATATATCTGGTAACACGTCTTGATATTTTTTTTCTTCTACAAATGCCATGTATCTCTGGTGATATGTCCTGCATATAAAGATCAAAAAAAGATATTTCATATACAAACTTCTTATCTGAATTTCCCTGTTTTGAAATTATAAACACGTTTCCCTATTTCCGATAGAAAACGCCTTTTTGCCTTTTTCATTGTTGATCGATACAAAATAATGAACAATATATGAGGGAAAAATGTATTTCTTTAATATAAGGTATCATTGTTTATACAGTCGTTTTTATTTCTTTTCTGCCTCAATGATAAAAATAAAAAGATTTATGTTATCTTAAAAAAAGTTCGCATAAGATTTTGTATAGATTTGCTTCATATGAATATAAAATAAGCCTACTAATAACGGAGTGCAATTTGTACCCATGGGAATTCTAATAGATTGTTGGAATACCTGGTCTCCAAAACCACACAGATATTGTCAATCAGAAACTTAAGCATCTTCTTGATGAAAACATCAGAGTACTTGTGTGTGCAATTAGAATCTGTTTTAACAAAATAATTTTTCAAATGACCAATGACGAGGTAAGTAAATTTACGAGTTCCATTTTTATTGAAGAAGCAGCTGTCATTGATATCAAAAAGCCTGGATTTTAATTTTTTTGATATTTTCTCTGGTTCTCTTCAATTGATTTTACAACTGTCATGTCAAGAAGTTTTCTGGTTAAAGAATTGTTTAGTTTGTCTATCAGTTACCATTTAATAATGTAAAATGTAGGATATAGGATTTTAAGACTAACTTTATTAATAAAAAAAAACTCTCAGATTCAAAAATAAAAAGAGACTGATATACAAAATGTAATTGAAATGTAATTGAAAAGTAATTGATCATGACTGACATTTTTCTAAAGTAATGCATTACATTACAATTACTTGTAATTGAAAGATAGATCCATTACAATTACACCCCATTACTTTGAAAAAATGTAATGATTACAATGCATTACCATTACACATTACCATTACCCCAGGTCTGGTTTTGTGTCTGGTTTTGAGTGAAACTACGTAAAATAATTATTTTAATAAGAAATTTATTTGTAAACTAAACGCATTCATCGTAATTATGGTAATGTTTTGAAGGAAAAAAATCATAAGATACATGTATATCGTTCTGGAAATGTTTTCCCTGCATAAAAAGAAAAAAATCACAAGTAAACACTACTAATCAATACAATTTATCTTTTTTAATCTTCAATAAAGGAAATCACTTGATTAAGAAGGTTTGAATATTGAAATAAAAAAATATTTATCCACCTATCAAATCCATGTGAACATGCATTAATTCACCGCGATCGGAAAGTTTTTTTTTTCTGGTCAACAATGTTTTCCAAAATATTCTGTATTTTTAATTCTTCGTGTGTTAACAAAATTTTAATGTTAGACAGATTTCTTTTCAGAATCGATCACTATTAATTTTCATTACCTATATATACAGACGTTAGAGGAAATTCGAGCATTAATTCTGACATCAATTTCTGTACAACATCGTGCGGATTATAGCCATAGTACAAAATAGAACATATTTTAAAAACTATGCTATGCCGTTTACTAGTGCTAAATATTTATTTATATCCCATTTCTTAAAAAAAATTAAATCGTCGGACTTCCAATTACGGCAAGTTTAGCCGGTTTCTGTGGACGCGGTCTTTCTTCAGATAACGTGGACGAAATAACTCAGATTATCAAGAAGCACAGGTACATGTAGCTGACCTGTCAAGCAAATCGGAAGCTATTTTTTTTAATGATTTACAGGCGGTAAATTATTGATCTTGGTAGATTTTGGGGGCGTTAAGATAAAAGTGGGTTTTTAAGGGGCCGACTGTAGTTTTCATTGCGCAATTTTTCGCGCATCATAGTAAAATGACACATATTAACTGTTTTAAAGCAATTTTTTTCCACTTGATTAATGAACAAAAAAAAATGTAATTACAATTTTATATAACTGACTTTTTAACCTATTTTGCAATTGAAAGGTAGGTTGACGTCGTTATGGTGTGTTTTTGACACTCTGATAAACTAAAGGTCTTAAAGAAAGAGGTTATAAAAATGTTATTAAATAAAAGTAAAAAGAGTCTTGAAATTTAAAATATAAACATTTTAACGTATATCCATTATTTTTATGATTTTTTCATATAATATCTGTGTGTCCGTCATATTTTTGTAGTACTTTATAAAAACAGGAACATTTGTTAATTTTTGGCCTTTTGAGAAGCCTAGTTACGAGACGGTAGAATGTTGTGTTTCTTACACAAAATGTACAATATAGTATTATACATCATATATTACATCGTCGGAATCCCACGGCTGATTACGCTTCGTTCCTCTCTCCATCACAGATGGAGACAGGAACGGAGCCTAATCAGGCGTGGGTTTCCGATAATGCATATATTATAGTTTGAACAAAAACTCTTTTGTACTATTTCTATGATTTGCTTTAAAGTAAGGATATGGCAATAACGAACAGTATTCAATCTCAATGTCCATTGAACAATATACAAAATAAGAGCAGAGCAAACACGGACCTCCGAAACATCAGAGGTGGGATCAGGTGCCATGGAGGAGTGAGCATCCCCTGCCGACCGGTCACACCTGCCGTGTGCTCGTTGTCATAATCATGAAATAACGGAAAAAATCCGTCGTCAATTCAGTGTATAATGGACTAACAATTGGTATGAAAAACGTCAGTCAGCATTTCATTCAATGATAAATTGTATTTGCTGACAAGGTCATTGTATCGACCATAGAATTTACGAAATGATGACTTTAAACGAGACTGTTGATATTCTTGTTTCATCAACTTGCTTGTCAATAATTTACCTCGTTTAAGAAATTGTTCATACGTAGAGCATGCTCTTGCGTATCGAATCAACTGAGATATATATACTCCGTATGCAGGTGATGAAGGTATATTGCTGCATAAGTAAGGGAAGTTGACGATAGAAAAGTTAAAGTCATCACGTTTATCATATAGCTTGGTTGTTAGATTACCATTAGTGTCTTTTTCAAGTAAAGTGCTAAAAATTGGCACTTTCCGATATAATCCTATAGTTAATGTATCTATATTTAGATGGTCCCTTAAAAATACCTGGCCCCGGGATCATAAAAACAGACTTAGACTTAAGTCAAAATTTCAATTATCTATAAAATCTTTAAAACTTGTTAAAGGAAACTCATAATTTGCATACAACAGCAGACTGGTGATATAAAATTGGAAGGCATTTTCATTTTGGGCTGCTTGACTTCTAAAAAAATTCGGCATCTAAGGCATCTTTTGACATAAGCTTAAGATGCTTCATGATCCCGGGGCCCGGGCGGTACATTTTGCCAAAACTTTGCATGTACACTAAACTGAATGTAAATTATATATGGTTTAAAATGAAGAGTTTCGCTATTTTAGTTTTCATGCAATAAAACCAAAAACTAAGTATTGTAGAGCTAGTGTAAGAGAAACTAATAATAATTAAATTGACATGTCAGTAAAATAATCGTGGCTGAAAAATAATGCTTGACAAAATTAACAATTTAATTTTTTTCAAAAGCCCCAATCTCATTAAGAAAAAGCCTTTAGAGTATCACGATAGTATGGAAATTTGCCTTACTCTATAATGATAACACTTATTTAAAGCTAAATCTGGTGGAAAATAATCAAGTCAAGTTTTATTTTATGTATACACAACGTAAATATTTAAACAGAAAGAAAGAAAGAAATTGAATTTCTAATATACCAGATAAATGTGATTTAATAGTCATGTTCAGTGTAATTCATTATTGTAGGTGTGAAAGCTTTCTTTATTCAGTAAATATTAATTATTTTAATTTGTTACTATGCACGTACTGGTCATAAATGTGAACGACCTTCGCAATGTAAGGATTCCTGGCATACTACTCAGAATAAATTTTAGCTGCCTTTTATAGTTCCATTGTTTATTGGAAAACACATTTATGAGTTAGCTCTGCCCATTAAATTAATAAACCCCACCCTCTGGGACTGCTGGGACTGCTTCCTGGGACTGCTGGGACTGCTCTGAGACCGCTGTGGGACTGCTCTTGGACTGCCGTGGGACTGCTTCGAGACCACTTTAGGACTGCTTTAGCTGTCCTAGAAAGCAGTCCCCTGGACTGCTCTGGGACTGCTTAGTGTCAGGCGGGTCTGGTTGGTACTGTATATCAGACGTTAAATAAATTTTACATTATCTTATTCTTATTTTATCAAGCTGATGGTTTATAGATAGCCACGTTTAAAAAAATAGTATTCAGAGCATGATCTTAGATCGAGCAATTCTCTTTTACCATTAAATATTTCAGATATACAAATGTAGGTCAGTTATTCACGAAGGGGATTTTAATGGACCACCTTATCTTTTTATGGTTTTGATTTGGAGGTAATCAGGTAAAATACAAAACACAATATAGTTGAAATAATATATGTGGATCTAACGAACAGTATTCAAGCTCAAAAGCCCATAAACCGATGCAAAATAGAAGCAGAGCGAAACACGGACCCCCGAGACATCAGAAGTGAGATCCGGTACCATGGAAGAATGAGCCTATCTCCTGCCGACCGGTCACACCGCTGTGTGATCCTTATTATGATCGCGATATAGCAAAAAATCCGTCGTCAAACCGATGTGTAAATAATGGACTAACAGCTAGTGTGAAAAACTTCAGTCAGCATTTGACTCAATGATAAATTGTATTTGCTGACAACATCATTAGTATGAAAAATGTCATTTGTCTCAATGTTGATTGTATTTGCTGACAAGATATATTGTATCGTCCATTGAACCTTCGAAATTGACATTAAACGAGACAGCTTTTTTTCAAATCCAAATTCATTTTGGTTGTTTAGGATATTAAAATATTTCAAAACTGCACAGCACTGTTAAGGCCTACTATGAGAAATCAACGGAAAATAGACGTGCAAAAAAGGGGGACCTTTTTAAAACTGAATTTATTTTAATTAAGCTGTTTTATTATCACAGAACTCAAATACTTATTGAAATAGCATAGTA
This sequence comes from Saccostrea glomerata, assembly GCA_003671525.1. Lineage (NCBI taxonomy): Eukaryota > Metazoa > Mollusca > Bivalvia > Ostreida > Ostreidae > Saccostrea > Saccostrea glomerata. The sequence goes on along the minus strand of PRKT01001241.1, from coordinate 66,290 downwards.
TAACCCACTCTGTACTGTATGAAGTTTGGTCCCATCGATGGTCAGTCACGTGATGAATGCATAGTTCGTGTACTGAATGTAGGTCATGAACAAATTTCAATATCGCAAGGACATACCCTAGTTGAAATTAAAAATTCAAGTTATTATTTGTTTCTGCATACTTTGTAGTTTTTGAAAAGTGCTGCTGCTTTGAAAAGAATTCGCGTTTTAATAGTTAAATTTTAGGTAAATAAGCCAATGTCGAAATATGTTTACCAAATATTTTATGTACTTATAAAATCACGCCCTCGATTTAAAGAAAGCAGCAGCACTTTTCAAGTAAAGAAGTATATCCTTTATCTATACTCAAAAAATGGTTAAGATCTATTAAGTGTATGCCCTTGCGAAAGTGCGATTTTATGGGCCATCTCGATGTAAAGTATACGTAACCTGTACATAAAAACACGACATAATTAATAAAATAGATTCTCTTGATAGTTAATTAATGATCGCACTAAACAAAGGATATGCATTGGTATTAATCGACTATTTAAAACCTGTAAATAATATTCCGTTTAATAATAAAACGCATTTTTCATTGTTAAAAAATTCCTCAAATTGCCTCTCACAGCACATGAAATACGTCATTTTTACAAAATTACGTCATGTTTACAAGCTCATCGCGATCAGTGCTTTGTCTATAACCAGCAACATGTGATTTAACTAGCAAGTTTTTTTTAAATGCATTGATAAGTTTTATTGTTGTTTATTATGCTAATACAGTTAAAAGTTGCAAACAATTTCATTTTCAGGTATAATGAGAAATACATAAAAGTCATATTTTTGTGTGACGTCACAGTAAACTTTTCCCGTATAAATTAGGCCCCGCCCCTTTATTCAAGCCTTAACAATGCTGCGTGAAAATTATTTTCAAGTTTTTTTTTCATTAGAAAGAGAGTTTAAGTTGTATTCATTTATTGAATTTTGTGAATACTAGAACAAGAAATGCTGGAGACAATAGATTTTCAACTAAGCTTCTTTCTTCCCGCCTCACCTAGATATTAACAGTAGTGAACGAAAAACTTAAAGAGTTCTGTGCAATAATATACTAGGACTGTTCAATTAACAGTAGTAAGGGAAAAACTTTAAGAGTTCTGTGCAATAATATACTAGGGCTGTCCAATAAATAATGTCATCAGTTCGATGACATACACATAGGAATCATGTGACATTAAGCTTGACCTTCTCTCATCATTGAATCTCTAATGAATTGATACAACTTTATGTGAACAATATTTTCTTTATCAAATAGTGTATTATGGGAAGGTAGAAAACAAGGACTATTCCAGACAATGCATTAAAATTAATGGAAAAAAATCAGTAAAACAGAATGAAATTAAACACTTCATTTAAGGTGCTGTAAAACTTGTTTAGAATCATCAAGAATTATTTACTGAAATATGTGAAATTTACGGCAACCAATGTCTGTTTTATACACACCTTAGTGGGTTGATTTCCATGAACAGAAAAAAACACCTATTGGACTTAACTATATACACTATAACTCTTGTGCTTAATTTCAATTTCAAATAACTTGGTCAATGACCTACTTTTCATACATGTACTAGTGGCCTCTCAGTATTTCTCGGAAGATTCCTCAAATTTTCACACCATGACTATTTTTTCTTTAATCACTAAATATAACAACAACACAACTCTTTAAATAATGAAATATTAAAGCAACAGAACAGCTTCGCTTCATATGGAAAAAAGATTAGAGTTTTGGCCATAAACTTAATAATAATTACGGTCCGAATTTCCTCTGTCATATTTAATTTTTTCCCCACTTTGAATTGAATATTTAAAAAAATCTGATTGATAAGAACTCTAAATTACTTATAGCTCCAGGTAACTTTTGCTGTCCTTATTCTCATGGTATTACTATTATATGGGGTCAATGATCAAATTATTGAGATATGTTGTCTGGAATGGTTTTTGTTCATGTTTTTAATTACTTTTTCTAATAGCATTAAATAATTTGAAATAATTTATGAGCTTTTACACCTATAATATTTGCAAAATGATGTTTAAAATACATGTAACCTTTACATTGTGATTGAAATTTCAAGAAAAAAAAATGACAAAAATGAAAAAAAAAATAGAAATTTAGTCCGAATTTCCTGTGCAACACCAAACATTGATATTTGTTCCTGTTTTTTTTCTTCGAATAATAAAATATTGAATTGTTTAATTGATATTGAGTTAAAACTTGATTATTTTATCCATTTAGAACATTTATCGAGTGAACATATTATGCTATAATAAAAAAATGTTCTAAATGGATAAAATAACACCACTTATACGAGCCTGGTCTCGGATAAGTGAGTTTATTTCAGTAACCCTTTGTCCCTCCATTCCGGATATCTTAGGTCCTTTCAGCCATATTTGATTAAATTCGCCCTGATAAATCGATAAAACGGTACGGTCATGGAAAATTTTAAGAAGTTGAAATGTTGCAATGTTTTAATATTTGAGATGAAATTATCTTGATTTCGAAGGATTTTTGAATTTACACAATATGGTATGATTTAAATGTTATATAACAGGAATAATTAAAGATATGGGAGTCCAAGGATGGTTTAATGTAAGTAATTAATTTTTAGCAGTAAAACGTTAAGAATCCCCGATTAGCAAGGGGGGGGGGGGGTCAAGCGTGGAAATCTGAATTCAGAAAACTATTCCGTTGTAAGTTTTATTTTCCGAAAAATGTTATAAATCCTGAAGAAGGTAGTTCCACATTTTGCCAAAAATTAATTATTTTCTAATGGCATTCATTGCTATTGACTTTTGAATATTCACGAGAATATTGCGTCCTTTTCACTTCTGCATTAATCAAATACTGAAAGTATTGAAAGGATGTTTGGTAATTTGATCATTGTTATGAATTATTTACAGTTCGGTATCGTTTCATTTGTTTGCTAGTCTATTAACAATTTTTTAACTAGATGCTGTCATGAGACAGTAATACCCGCACTGAGGTGTTTGCCTCTAAATGCACACTTATTCATATTGGGCTTTACCAAGGAAAAAGTCAATATAATTCAATAATTTACATAATACATGTATTCATCAAATTGAGCATAATATGCTCATGTGACCATGTAGCTGCAGATCTGGTTTTATACATAACGCTACAGATCCCCATATGCAAAAAAGGTGCAATTTACGCGCAATATTTTTTGAGCACTTTTGGGCAGAATTTCTCCACTTTCTAGCATTAGTCAATCAACTACCTTTCACTCCCTAATTTTAGACACATTCTCTGGCCAATATGTATATTTTGTCCACCTCCCAGCCATTTATAGTAATCTCTACAGGCAATAAACTCGCTTGATGTGAATTTTCAGCAATCTAACAAATAATTTTAATCGAGTTTATCTCGAGTAGAGACGACTATAAAGGGTTGGGAGATGGATAAAATATACAGATTGATTAAATAATGTGCCTAAAATTAGGGA
>PRKT01001241.1:16718-57364 GCA_003671525.1 Saccostrea glomerata | reverse complement strand
GGGCAAAATCAAAATTCCGAAACCTTACTGCACATCTACATGACACCACCAACCATCTCCCAAAAGATGATTAGGCTACTGTGTAAAATGTAAGAGGAGTTCAGGGAAGAAAAGTGTGACAGACGGACGGACGGACGGACGGACGGACGGACATGAGTAACAACAATATACCCGAACTTTCTTTAGAAAGTGCGGGTATAATAACTTGCATAAAGCCATACACTGAGAATATTTTACCAAAAAATATAAGGTCATAGGTTTCCATGAACATTTTCCCCTCTAACAAGGGGGGGGGGGGGGGTCTGTAAATTATTATATTCAATAGTGAAACCATGGGAACTGTTGTTGTCCACCAGGTAATGACTGTATAAAGAAAGACAACTGTAAAGTCAGAAATTGCAGATTTAATTCAAAGAGTGTGCATTTTGTCCCAGAGTAAGCTATCATTGAAAGGCTCACAGCACAACAAAGCGGAAGAAATTTGGCTTCATAAACTTTAGAGTAAAGATGATATGCGGGGATTAGTCACAAACAAGGAGAAATATTATTATAAAAAGCATAAGAGTCGCACTAGGTGAAGAAGCCTTATTACTAACTCAGGATGTGCCAATCTTCATATTGGTCTTTTAAAAAGAAAATTAAAATTTATAAATTGGTAAGAAAATAAATCAACATTCTCAGATTAGTTTTTTATGACTTTAGATAGTCTGGGATGCGGAAATAAAGCTCTTATATAAGCATTTAAATAGAAATATTTGAATCCCTAATAGGACCAAATTCTTTACCCTTAAATGTCCATCAACTACATAATACTCTAACATTATAATATTTACATTTGCAAATGTTTTCCTTTATATAACACTACTGAAGGCAAGCGTTTTTATAACTGTGTAAATACAGGTACGGGGTCAAAAGGTTATAGATGTGCGTTTTGATAAACGTTCGACGTAATTTCTCTGTGACGTCATAAATGGTCGACGTGCGTTTAGTGGATTATATACATGCCGTTGGGTTTGAAAAATTAACGCATTTCACACGTTAAAAGTAACAATCAGGCAAATATAAAGTATGAATAAGTCACAAATGCCCTTCGGGCTTTATGGGATTTGATCACGTGACCAACCCGTTTTACATCTCAATAAAACTCAAAAAATGATACCTTATTTCTTAATTAAAGCATTTTATAATCAAAAAGGATTGCTCAGGAGAATTTTTAAAAAATCATTAATTAAGCAGTACTTAATTAACAAAATGGTATTGGGGGAAAGTGGTTTAAAAAATAGAATATCATAAAATTCTATGGTTGACAGATGTATGAAAACATTAGAAATAGAATGACGATTAAAATCTACTTTCTGACCAAGTAATTTTTTGTAAATTATTTTTTTAATTGATTTTAAATAAAGGGAAATGACTCTTACCAAAATTAAAGGTCATAAATGAGGACACATTATTTATTCAATTTTACAAACCTATACATGTACAACAGACTCCAAACTCTACATTCTCAAATATTTAAATAATTTCATCACTCAAAGTTATTGTTCATTGTCCAATCCATTGTCAGTTACACACAATTATGTCCATTGCCCACCAACTCTATCTGAACCAGTATGAAAATGAGACTGATCGTTTAAGAAGCATTGTTTAAGGTAGTTCTAAAGTAACTTATAAATTAACTAAAAAGCCCATAAAAGACATGTCTTTGCTTGCTTATGGTTTTTCAGAGTTACAGTACATACATTGTACCTCTTAATTTAATAGCCAAAATCTAACAGAGTATTTATTATTGTAGTTATGCACCAGGGGCTCGTAACATAAAGCTTGCTAAGTTTTTGACTTAAGTAGTGTCGTAAGTACGGTTTAGACACAATCTTAGGACCTGTCTAAGTACTGCTTAAGTATATCTTAAACCGTAACATAAAGCTAACTAAGCTAGGTCCTAGCTAAGTCAGACTTATGTTAAAAATATTTCACATGCGTCAACGTATAGTTTTTGATTTTATATAGATATATTGCTATATGTGATTCAGTTAGGGTTTTAATTAATTACATATTCAAATTGACGTCCTTACCTATCGGTTTAAGTTATGTTAGATAAGATTTCGTATTAAAATTAAAATTATGTTATAAACTATTCGGAATGTTTGAAAACAAATACTTCACGGTCAGAAAGTGGTGAATCGTGGTTCATTGTAAATGTTCACGACAATTGTTTTATCACCTGAGGTGTTTTCAGTTTATCTCTTGTAACTCTTTTGTTTTGATAAATGTTCACTTACCCTGTTATTATCGCAGACAAGAAAAGATAATCGACTGCCTATTCACTAGAAATTGAAACTCTAAAAAGTTCGATACATTTTTAATCTAGGTATAATGTCATGTATGTCAGAAGCAAAAATGCAGAAGTTTAATGATTATAATCAAGGATACAAAACAAAAATCGGGATATTTCTATTACCGTAGTCCTACTAATTTCAGACGTATCCCTAAAATTAAATTTTGTATTACATGTATGCTAGCGCTGTGCTGTGGGTGAAAATGGGATCAGTGATCACCCCACCCCCCTCCCAACGAAAAAATAAAATTCTTAAATCAGCGTGAAATATAGATAACTATTTTCTTTAATGCATAAAGTGAATAGAGGAAACTTTAAACATCGAAAGTCAACATTAAATAATTCTAATTGTATGTTCAAGAAAGTTAAGATATACTTAAGTCACCTATACCGGCCGCCTAAGTTTTGCTAAGATTGCCAAATCTAAGTACGCTTCTAGTTACGGTCCTAAGTTTTAGACTGTACTTAAGGTAAGGTTTGCGTCTCCCTCCAACTTTTATTTTTTTTAATATGCACACATGCCATATATCAATTTATTCAGGGAGATTAGCTTCATCATTTAATATGATTTTCAAAGATATTGCCCGTCCCATTTTTTTAGTAAAAGACGCCAAATTTAACGTATTTCATATTTCACCTCGAATATTATTTTCATTGAAAAAATTGATTTATTTTATTAATTATCAAACTTTTATAATTAAAATGACCTGAATTAGTATAATTCATGCTTCTATTATTTAAACTATTAATTTTCCGTTATCAAAAATGTGAAAAATTGGGTAAAAAAGAAGATTTTTCAATTTTCCTTGATAAAGTGAAACCGTTGCCATGGCAACAAAAATATAAAAATCAACGTTTTACATATCTACCGATTCCATCAAATTCCATGAAGTTATTAATTTGATCATTTTAAATAATTTGAACCAAAAAAATATGTATGTCCCCAATATTATTTCCATGGAAACAGGGGCTATATTATGGGTTCGGAACACAAAAATCAGGCTTTTTCTACACTTATAAAGACAACATTGATATCACCTTGTCATGGTGAATGTTAAAGACTAAATGTATTTTTGATATTGTTTTTAAGCAAAACTTGGCCAAAAATATTCAAAATAAAACTCCTCCTGTGCTACAAGATGGTCTAAAAATTTATTCCATGGAAGAAATCTAGTATTTATGGCAATCTTTACATCTGAATATTCTGATGAAATTGTCCATGAATTATACTGCAACACCTTTAGAAGTACATGTATATGTTTATAAACATACTTCAGAACATGTTGCAACTAACCCAATTAAAAGCCTCTGAATTTGACCTCATGCTGATTTAGTTATTCCAACATGTAGTAATTTCTAGACATCTTCGTAGCAAAATATCTTTATTCAGTTATGTCTCGTGACTATCATTATACATGTATGCCATCTTTTGAGTGAAATGTTGTAAGCATTGCATCCACGAAGCTGCTGTTTTTATAATTAAATGATTTCTTTACTTCGAAGAGTAGAAATGCTATCTTGAAAGTAATGTTTGTTTGCCCTCTCTTGACTCTGGGTAAAATTATTGGGTCGGTAGGTGAGAAAATCTTCAACAACATTTCTTTACGGGGAATAAGAGGAATAAAAAGAAAAAATACGGCCCTGCATTGAAAAAAAAATTTCAGTCTGGTCATTTTAGTCAGTCGGTCTGGAGAGGCCGACAACCAAACATATCTTAAAGATGGCCTATTTCTACACTTCATGGACATTAGCTCAATCATTGGATTAGGTAGTCTGAGAATCTAAATTGAAATATCAGACAGAACAAAATAAAGATGAATTCTAAGTGACATCAATTCATACTTTAATGAGTTTACAGAGTACTTCTGATTTCAGAGAAAAGGCAAATTCTGCAAAATGACATAACACTGTCATAAATATTTGTCAAGAACAGGGAAAAAGAAACAATGTTACAGTGATAGATATATCTCCTTGATATCCATGAAATAATAATTTAAATATAAAAATTTTTTCTCCTTTTTAAAATCAAAATACAGAAAAAAATTAAAAGATTATAAATGTAAACAATTTTAAAATAAACTACATGTATTTGTGAAAGATTTTAATTTTAGTTGATTACTAAACTGGTCTTATCATTCCTACTAAATTAACAACCTTTCAATTTCCAAGTGTCATATTTTAAACTGTTAAATGTTCACTGCAGCTTTATTTACAAAACTCATCAGTTTTCAGAAATACTTATTTGAGCATATTAGGTCCTGGTAAGAACAAAATTTAATGAATAAAAATATTAAATTTAATTGTTCATGTATTAATTTCCTTGCAATTTTACAAAATAACCCTTTTAAGAAACTTGTTACTTGTAAGTGTAGACAAAAGCAACCTTCAATTAATACCTTAATGTATACATTTATTTTACTGAAAACAAATTCAAAGATGGACAAACAGAGCATGCACTGCAATCATCACATACACATATTTTCTAAATATATTGAAAACAGCATGTATATACTACCAGGTAGATAGGATGCTGTTAAACATTAAATTTTTTTCTATAATCTATAGACATATAAAAAATATGCATTGGGTACAACAAATCATCATTTCTTTTCCAAATCTCCATTGACTTTGCCATGTCTGGTTCAACATCTTAGCTTGATCTATCCAACTTTCTTTAATATTCTAGAGCTGATATGGGATGACCTCTACTTTGATTGATGGCACAAATCTTTTAAGGAAACACTGAAGTACTTTTTTTTGTTCTTATCTATTCCAATTGATGACCCAATTGATCTGAAATCATATGTGTTCATTTTTACAATAACATTTAAGGAATTGCATTTTTGGAATTGCATAAGGAATTGGACTGAATTTCAATCACTCAATGAAATGAAATTTCCAATATAATCAATGAAGAATCAATATGAAATTATTGTACAATTTATACATGTAGATTGAATTAGTGAAATGCAAATGCTTGATCAAGAAAATTAATGTTCTTGTCATGCACAATTTGTATTAATTAAAATACGAGATATTAATTAAAATCAAACCTCATTTAAAAGGTAACTTGAACAATTGAATACCTGTTCCAATAATGTTACATATATTAGGCCTAAACAGTCAGGGGCATAACTCAAACAAGTTATAAAAAAAATAAATTAAATAAGTTATTTTACATTATTTTACACACACAATTTTTTTTATAAAAATAACTTAAATAAGTTATTTTTATATCCTACTTGGACATTGATTTCATGGAAATTTTGTGTTTCCTGCCAATTTGCATTGCATTTTGGGATTCCATTATGTAATACTAGATGGAGTTCACCGACTCCAATGGAGAATTGGTTAGGAGGTGGAGATAAACAGCATTTTACTCCTTATTTTGTGGTTTTATCCAATTGGACTTAGGTAGCCTTTATGTTACGACCCCCTGATCACATTAATCAACAGATTGATGTTGAGTCTGCATTAAAAAATCCTTTGATTTTCCATAATTATACAAAGTCTCAAATGTTTATATTATGCAATTTTTTATTTTTAATTGGATGGGATTATATCTAAAGTTATATACGAGTAATTGATAATTCTCATGTTTTATCATGATTGATCAGATAAGTTTTACAAAGCTGTCTTTTGGACAGGTATACCTCCATTTTAGTGAGATAAAGTTTTACCAAAATTCTTGGCAAAATTTGAAAAATATTAAAATGAATGATGCAGTCTTGAAAGAAGTTATACATCTTGACTTTTGAGTAATTTTTTATATAAAAAAAATACAATTCCTTTTATAAAACCGGCAACTAAGAATTGTGTGTGTATGTGTTAACATACAATGACCTAGATTGAGTTAACAGACATGCAGATGGCAAAGTATTAATGTCTGCAATAATGTACCAGTATATCATATGCTCAACAATTTAAATTAAATATAAAAATAGGTATGTAATAATTTAAACCAGATCTAAGCAAGTTAGGACCTTCCTCAATTACGAAATTTAGGTTGAATGTTAAGGGTCTATGCTTAATATAAATCACTAGTACCATTTTTCTGAGATAAAACTAATCTCTTTGAGGCATTTTTTAAGAAATACCTGTAATTCTTGTTTTTGTTTTACCAGAGTTAAATGGCCCTTTTTTAACAAGATGCAATACAAACTAAATTAAACTAGACCAGAAATCAAACATTTATATGAAAGGTTAAATGGGACGTTTGGTTTAACTCCTTTTTAACAGAAATTGTGGTTAGGTTTAGACGGACAGCACTACTTCACGTTCCTATCAAAATGCAACTGGGGAGGCCGAATTCATTATAGTTTTGAGAAGAGCTGGATTTCAAAAGCTTATCGTTATGTATTAATAGAGTTATTACAATGTGTTTACATATTTTTACATTCTTTACTGGTATTTTATTTTAATTTTTTTTATTAATAATGGATTGTTGGTTCGTAAATTGTGAAGTTAGGTCTTAATTTGTACAGATAGGTATATAAAGGGATGGGTTTAGGAGTTGAGGTGTATTAGGGCACACAATGTTATTGTTAAAAGTATCTTTGTACCTTAAGCTAACAGGTGACAGCGTCATTTCAGTATGTTATTCTGCGTTTGTTTCAGTTCAAAACCATTTAAGACAACTATAAGCAACACTTGCAAAAAGATTTTTTCTAAGTCATATTACTTTGTCACACAAGGAAACTTGGTAAGGGGTGTTTTAATAATTTAAAAAGAGTAAAAGAATGACAGCCTTTTAGGTAATTTATACAAGTAACCAGTGGAAAAATACGAGACGGTAAGTATCAACAATGTAAAGTAAATGAAGTTGTTTTATACTTTCAATTTCTTTACTCCTGTCCATTTTTAAAACATGTAATCAATTATTTTGTAAATTTGAATTGGTGAATGAGCAAGCCCTGGTCGACGGTGACCATTTGCATTGAGGTACTGCGGCCGTCATCATGGTTCTTGCAACTCTATTGGTGGCATTTCAGTTCCATGATTAATCGTAGTAGACACGAGTAGTCATGGTCATTGCAAGTGACGTATTCCGTCGCACCTCAACGTAATTGGACGAGTGCAACACATATTCTTACGATCATTCCATTGGTGATTGACTTGATTGATATTTGAATTGATTGATTGATTAATAATTGATTGATTGACAAGTAATTGACTTGATTGATTTGAATTGATTGACTGACTGATTAGTTAATAATTGATTGATTGAATTTGAATAATTATGGAATTGGTGACGTTCATGCAGAGGGAATTCGGACTAAATTTCTATTTCTTAAAAATTTTTTGTCAATTTTTTTTTCTTGCAATATTAATCACAATGTAAAGGTTACATGTTTTTTTAAGCATAGAAAAAAATGGAAAGAAAATCTTATTAACATATAATACTTGATAAGATTTTATTTCTATTTTTTTTTAAACCTGTGTAAAGGTCATCCTTAATGGGCACCATTTTGGGGGTAGTGTACAATGTTTTAAAGAAACATTAACCATAAAAATGTTAAATATTCAAATGCTTCCCCTATGTTTTGAAAAAAATAGTGAAAATATAAGAATATGTAAACATTTATTTTAAAATTCAAAATTTAAACTTATTCACGTTTTTTTTTTTATCTAATTCAATCCAATTATGAAACTTGAAACTATTGCTTTAATCCCTCAAATCTAATAGATTTAAGATGCACTTGAAAAAACAGCAAATGCCCGAGAAGAGCAAAGAATTGCAAAATAACAAAACATTAGGTTTATCAGCTATTTTCTTAATTTAATTTTACTGGTCTTGTTGTTCAAATTTTTATTCGGGGAGGCAGTTTAATTTCTGGAGGAGTCTGAATAGCATTTTTTTGCAAAACGTCGAAAGATTTATAAAAGGAAAGAACCAGAATCGCAGTAATCCACAACATGAAATTTCTTCTTGACAGTGTCCAAACCCACAGGCCATGAAAAGTAAAATTGTTTGGTAGATAAACATAAAGTTATGTTTTGTCGTAAAAACAATATTCATCAGCTCATTCAACCTTTGACTTGCTTCATTTCCAAACTTGTAAAACACCTTTCAGAAAGATAAAGACACGTACATGGGATCTGCCATATTCCAGTATATGAAAGACCATACTCAAAAATGTGTTCTAAAAGCAATTAGAAATTGAATAAAATTGTAATGAACATGTATTTTAATTAAATTCTAAAAAAGAGATTATTTAAGGGGCCGACTGGGGTTTTCATTGTGTGAAAACTACAATAGCGAAACTCTTCATTTTTATACCATATATAACTTACATTAACTTCAGCGTACATGCCAAGTTTCGGGAAAATCTACCGTCCAGGTATTCTTAAGGGATCGTCTCAAATTACTGGTACATTTACCATAGGATTATATAGGAAAGTGCCGCTTTTAAGCACTATAGGGTTAGGATTAGGGTTAGGCATATTATACAAATATAACAATAAACGTTTTATTAAAACCATAACATAAGATGCTAAATACTGTTTTTTGTATATGATATGTGAGAACACAAAAGTCTACCGTCTTGTTAACAGAAGGGACATCTCAAAATGCACAAACTAATGAATTTTCCTGTTTTTATAGAGTACTACAAAATATAACGGGCACAAAAGATTTATATGAAAACATAATAAATATTTTGGAGATATTCTTTAATTTCAATGTTTCAAATTTCAAAAGCGTATATTCATTTCTTTTTATTTAATAACATATTTGTTACCCATTTCTTAAGACAGTCAGTTTATCATAATGTCAAAAACACTTTATAACGACGTCAACCTACCTATCAATTGAAAGATCCGTGAAAAAATCAGTTATATAAGATTGTAATTACATTTATTAACTTGTTATTTTTTAAGTTTGTTTAGTTTATTAATCATGTGAATAAAAGTTCCCTTGAAACAGTAAGTACGCTTCATTTACTTTGATGCGCGATATATTACACAATGAAAACTAATGTCAGCCTTCTTCAGTGAAATCATGAAGGCTAAATTATTGAAAAGCGATATTTCTTTCTTTCCGAGCACTGATGACATCATTTATTGAACAGCCCTCGTATTAGACAAGTGATGTTAATCAGTTATAGGTACTTGAAATTCCGGGCAACGTTCAGAAAATTTAAAATCAAAAGATTAATTCAAAGTCAACAGCCCCAAAACTTACGACTTTTCAACTTTATATAACCATTCCCCTTGCATTTTCATCCTCTCTTAAATTAGGATCTTTCTTTTCCAATGAAAAACCTTAATGATTTCCTTCGGTTTCTATTTCTCTATTTCTTAATTTTTTTTTTACCTATTTTGTGCACGGGAGTTCTTTGAAACGGCTTGGTTGTTTTTCATGAATCTTTCAGATCTAATAGACATTGGTCTGAGCCTTACTGGAATTTTTTATATTTATGACGTCACTTCTGGTCGTGAGATATGGACGATTTACCGATTTTCAGATGGTAAGCTTGTCATGGCAATCACTCAAAAACAAATGAAGATATTAATTTGAGATTTTCAGTGAAGGTGGAGGAAAAATTCCAAAATTGCTTTTTTGATTCTATATCTCTCCAACACAAAAGTCGTTGAAGCTCGCATGGGTTCGAAAAATAGACACGCAAATATATCGCAAAATTTAACACGTTTTCTTTGATTTCTTTCTACCTGTCAATATTTGTTAAAAGGACAATAACAAAAGTTGTAAAGAATAAGAAATATGTTTTTTTTTCATTTGTTATGAAGAAAAAGGGTCTAGCCCCCTGAATAAAGGGCCCAGAGGAGCCAAAAGACTTTAATTTTAAACTCTTTATCTATCATTTTTTTGTTATAAATTACTGAAGCAAAAATGTTAATCATGTCAAACTGCATCAATGAATGATAGATATGCTGCCCCAATATCTGGAGAAGATTTGCAGAAAAAAGTCACAGAAATGTTCCTAAAAAACTAGAGAAAATAATAGATGGGCTGTTAAAATTTGGAGTACTGTGGTCGATGCACAGAAATTCATTACATGAAACCTACACGGAAAATCAATCTTTTTTCCAATACATGTACCTGTTAAAATTTCATCAGCAACTATTGAAGAACTTCAGTTCTGGATGCTGCTTTTCATCAATGAAATCAGAAGAAAAAAAAATGGTATTAACTACCTACCAAGTACCCTTACGAATATCGCAGCAGGGATTCAGCGTTATTTTAGAGTGGAATGCAACCGTCCTATTGTTCATTTTCTGAAAAAGATGACCCCACCTTTGATTTGTTAAGGAAAAGTTTAGATTCAAGGATCTAATAATTAACCAACATGGGCGTAGGGACTAAAGTGAACCGTGCAATAAGATGAAGAACAATTATGAAATTCTGGGGTTCTGAACCAAAACTCAGCTCAAGGGCTCTCTAACTGTGTATTTCTTAACAATTGCAAACTTTTTGATTAGAGCAAACAATGAACACTGAATCTGGATGTCTCTCAGTTTTCAATAAATTATGACCATGAATCTTGTTAGAAATACTAGGAATTTAAAAGAAGATATGTAAAAATGTCGAAGGAGGACTAAAGCATGAAAAGGTTGAAACCAAAAATATTCACCATTTTGAGCAGCCTGAAAACAAGCGTTGTGTGGTTAAAATTTATGAAAAATACCTCAGCTTGATTCCATATTCTGGCGCATTCTACAGGAGACCCATGGAAAGAAATGTTCTTAAATTCAGTTATTGGTAAAAAGAAATTAGGTGGAATGATGAAAAATCTGTTTTCAGAAGCTGGTATTGATACTGATATTGAAACTGGAAGGAAAATTACAAATTATTTGGGTAAAGTAGGCTGTTGCACATCTCTATTTAATAACGGTTTTGATGACGAATCTGTTCGATCTAGAAGCGGACACAGGAGTTCAGCAGTTGAACTATACAAACGCCCGCTAAATGATCAACCTAAAGTGTCTAATGCCTTAAGGACCCTCTCTACACTGCACCCTAATTTCAGGGTACTTGCGTGTAGTTAGACTGACCCACCATTTGACCTAAAAAAGAATAAATTGTAATCTGCACTGTGTGACAAAATTTTAAATAAATCCATGTATTCTAAACATTATGTTAGACCAAGATAGAGTGATTGAAAACTTTATTTGCATGTATTTTCTCCATTTGAATAAGCAAAAGCAATTTTACTTTGTCATTACTTCACTGTCTTCAAAGATTTTTCCTGGATAAAGAAGGCACGCTCCCTATATTAGAAATTGATTAGTTTATTTCAAAATAGCCTCCTTTACACTATATAATTTTCTCAAAGTCCAAAACACATTTTTCGTCAGTGTATAGAGGGTTCTTAAATGCATCAATGGTTAAAGATGACAGTGATAATGAAAAC
This sequence comes from Saccostrea glomerata, assembly GCA_003671525.1. Taxonomy (NCBI): domain Eukaryota; kingdom Metazoa; phylum Mollusca; class Bivalvia; order Ostreida; family Ostreidae; genus Saccostrea; species Saccostrea glomerata. The sequence continues at coordinate 45,652 of PRKT01001241.1, read as the reverse complement.
ACTGATCAGATAATTAAAAGTAAGGAGACAATTAGTGACAGTAATTCCAGTAAAGTCTTAACATTAATTGCTCTTTATGAAATTGAAACACTTGTAATTGAAAAAAATGGAAAGAAAATCAAGCTGTCAAGAATTGTAACAATTCTTATTACTGTACATATCTTTATTTTCTTGTTTTGTGTTTTTATTGATACAATTTGTGTATATTTCAAGAATTATTGTCATTATTTTTTGTGTTTTCTCTCGACAATCATAGCCTTAAGTTCACTGAGTCCAAATTCCATTGAAATGGTAAACCACGACTCTGCTTCAAAAAGGTCACCATTTCTATGGAGCTTAGAGTCAGTGAATTCAGGGCTATGATTGGTCGAGAAGTATAGCTTTTTCCTCAAATAAAATTTTCCGAATGACATGGACGTACTTGGAATTCCGAATGCCTCCAAATACTTCCAAGTAATTCCAGGTTACTTCCGAATGATAATCAGCGGGGAGTTGGAACTTCTACACACGGGTTATCAACGATTTATCAATATGGAATGGTTGCATTTTCGAATCAATATACTAGTACATGTATCTCACTAATGTTGAAATAAAGACAGTTTCTACTTTTTGACGTTTTACTAACTATAGACGATGAGGGCCATCAAATTTGTAAAATAAATGATAGGATTAAATATTTGATTATATTTCCCATCACCGACTTTCCTCATTTCAGTAGAAATATATGGTTAAATTAAATCTACATATGGTCTTGTTTACATCTTCAAAATTATTCAATTCCAGAAGCACGACTACAAACAAATACAGGTCTCTTGTTGATAAATCTAGTGCAGAATTTTCAACAACTGCTTACGAATTATAATATTTAGTCGTTAGGTTAGTAAACACTTGTATTACCTATCATTTGGTAAATTTTTGGCTGACTTGTTTCGTAACAATTGTTATGCTTTTGATTTTATACATAATTTGACTAGCAAATGTAACGTCTACCTTCACCGTTCTCGCGACGAGTGCGACCGGTCAAAAGGGGATGCCTACTTTTTCTAAACAAATCCTTTAAAGGTCTGTTTGTATGTCCTGATATCAGACTTGAATTGTTTACTATGCTTTTGATGTCAATCATTGTTCGTTATTTTAACTTTTTAAAAAACATTCACGGAACAGTGGTTAATTGCCTCACTAATTTAAAGTTATACAGTAGCTATGATAATTAAATCCTATAAAATAAAAGTATTGGTAATGTAAACATTAGTGTACTATTATAATTACTCTCTACGGTCGGGGTATTTTACAACGTCAAAAATTGGCCCTTTTTCCCAAGAGAGACGTTTTTCTCTACATTCTATCTCAGTTTTGCTAATACAGCATGGCTTTTTAAGCAAGTACATGATAGGGTAATTGCCGAATCTGGCCCCTTTTTGATGTAAAAGTCAGACCACTGGTTCAATTGTGATAGTTCGAAGTTCAGAAGTTAAAATTATGTTAACTTTAAAACAAGCACTAATTTTGATTCCAATTTTACATGGAAGCCACTAGAGAGTGCAGAAGTAGAACATTTTCCAGAATTTTCTCTGTTCTGGTGGAATTTCTTCATATTTGAGACACTTTTTCTTTGGAAAAGATAAAGCACAAGTTTGCCTATCTGAGATTTTTACTCAAAAATGCACCTTATACTAGTGTATAACATATATAAATTTTGTAGATAGGCAAGCTTGTGCTCTATGTTTTTCGAAGACAATGTGCTGTAAAATCGATGAAAATTTGTATAAAATTGAGAAAATTAGAAAATTGACCTATTTCCTGACCATTCTGTGACCTCTGTATATTCTAAATCATTGAAACAATACTATTTTATGTTAAGGGTTACAACATATTTTTATGCATAAACTGTTGGATTAGTCTGAAAGACACCCCAAATTGGGGGCCAAATACTGGTCTTACCCTATCTTGTTCTTTATTTCATAATATGAAAAAAAAGATTCAATTTATCATTGATTCAAATGCTGACGGACGATGTTCATACTGATTGTAAGTCAATTATTTATATACTGAATTGACGACGGATTGATTTGTTATTTCCTGAACATGACAAGATGCACATGGCGGGTGTGACCGGTGGCATTAGATGCTCAACCTTCTTGCTCTGCTCCTATTTTGTATTGTGTAATAGAATTTTGATCTTGAATACTGTTCGTTTATAAAGTGTAGTGAAGGTCAGATATAAAATACATAAATACTAGTTTTGTATGCTATTAGTGTATATAATGTTTTTTTAAATTAAAAATGATAGGATTCACCTTTATAACATTATTGTTGGTTTGTAAAATATTAATTCATATTGGAATTACTTTTTTAAAAATAGCTACAGCATATATATCTTGAAATTTAAATACATATAACAATTAAAATTATTAACCTACCTCTTCCCTTTTGTTCATAGCTGCAGCAAACACGTCTTATCCGTGGAATAGCGTAAATGAAGAAACAATTCCGAGCCATGCATTTGACTTTGTAATTTATATGATAAACAGATGACAAAAATGAACGAAATTCTGAAATATTTATCATATGCATGAAAAGATTTCTGCTTAACTTTTATTTGGTAATGTATGTTGATTTAAAATTAAAGTGTAAACTTAAGGACACTAGGGCAGCATTAAAGGACTTCTTCAGCATATCCGGTATAAATATCAATTTGTTCGGAACAAGATTGAACCGCACGTACATGTAAGATCGCAAAATTAAAAAGCAATTATCATTCTCTTTCTTACATAAAAAACCTGAAAATTATTTATTTAGAGCACCAGTTTTCTGCGAAGGACAATTTATTTTTTATTTTAGTGTATTGAGGAATAATTCCAATCTTAATTTTATTTATTGATTCCCTGTGTTTTGATTGGACGAGAACAAATTCAAGAAAAAGTTTACACATCGATGAATTCTTCAATCAGAACTACTTTCTTGACTGTCGTAATTAAAACAATGAAAACAGATACTTCTAGTCCGTTTTAGCTAAATAATGATTACAAGAAACTGGAAATCAAAAATGATTGAATGAATGAAAAGGAGATAAACAGCATTGACAGACGGGAATATTATGTTTATGTCACTGTCGGATCACGAGTGTGAATTTAAAAAAAAAAAAATCGCTGATCATGCTGTCATTTTCTCGAGATCAGTTGGTATATCGTTGTGATAGGGAAAAGAAACGCACCTCAGACTCTTGCCTTTTCAAAATTAAATTCATATGTTTACATCCTACAGATCCCATATTCTCCCAAAATCTTTGAACGAACGAACCACAGCAAATCGAGGACGTTGTCGGTCTGCAACTATGACGTTGTCGATCTCTAATGTCAACATGGCCATGGTCAAGGACGAATTATTCTGGAGAATACGCGTATTTAGGATATTTGTTGACTTAAACAACATTCAATGAGTTTTTATAAGTTTATTCATTGATTGTTTTGACAATTTAAGTTGGATTTTATCGATATTCATCTTGTATACGTTTCTTTACAGCATAGAGTATTCCTACGCCATACAAAATAACGGATTGTATGGCGGCCTCAAAGGGAAATAATTTTAATAATTTAAAAAAAAAATCGTAATTGGAATTATAAGAATTAAACGTTCTTTTTTTTCAGAATTTATCGATGTGTAAACTCTGCCTTTTTACTCACAAACTTTACATAAAAGTGCTTCGCACTTTTATTCAGTTTGTGAGTAAAAAGGCAGAGTTTACACATCGATAAATTCTGAAAAAAGAACGTTTAATCCTATAATGTTTTTATCAGAAACAATAGAAAGTCTTCATATTCTTCAAATTTCTGTATATATTAAGGGTGCTTTCCAGCTAGAATATAGATCCGTGACTATTTCCAGTATTGTACATCTACATTTGAATTGTAGAAATACCCAGAGGTCAAGAAAAAAGAGATTGATTTTATTCATAATCCTTTACTGATAGCCATTTTGTTATTTGAAATAAAGCCTTTGAGGTAAGACAAAATTAAATGTCTCTTTAACAAAAGTAAGAATGAAATCAAGTAAAGTCATCCATTTCACTAGAATTGTTACTAATTACTACAAGTGTATTTTGATTGCTTAGTCTGAGGCGTTTACTATCTGTTAGAGCATGGTAAAAATTGAAATATTTAAACTTGAATATAGACAATCGATATAAGCTATAAAACAGAAAAATGTCCATTTCTGAAATATTTTACAAAGAAAAACCTGTGCAGTGGGAATAATATTACATTTCATACAAAATCATGTATTGTATAGCGTTTATTATTCGTAAATAAAAGAGAAAGTATATTCAGCTGAAATATATGAAGATAACAAACGGAAATCAAGCTCAACAGACCAACTGACACGATACAAAACGGAAATGAAGCAAAATCGGGCCTACAAAACAGCAGAGTTGGGATCGTGTGTCATTGAATAATAAGCAGCCCATGTCGACCGGTAATATCCGTCATTTACTCCTTGTTATGATCTGGCAAACAGAATGTAGGTAGACAATTTAAGTGTGTATAAAAGTCTAACAATTCGTACATAAAATGTCAGAAATCATTCAAAGAGCACGGTTCACCTTGTGCATAAATCGGCCCTGTAGATATACCAACTTATTGAATAACACTTTGTCTTTCATTTTGAACTTCAAATAAAAAAAGAGACTTATTAATTTTCATTTCATGTTAAAATTTGTCTCCTTGAACTCTATGTCTTGGAACACATGTACGGCCTTTACGGATTTGCAATGTTCTTGAATTTTAATGTAAATAGGTATATTTGAGTGCTTTAAGAGAAAAAAAAACGATCTGAGCACACCCCCTGATCTAAAAATGAAGACATTTCTTGTAATCATTTATTAAATGCTTAGTTTAGATCAGAGGTTGCACTGTGTATTGAATATTGAAAAATAGCTTTAAAAATTGGTTGATTTCGAAAAGTAGTTTTTAGAATATGAAGACATTGACACATTTCGTGACGTCATAATGCATCGACTAGCCAGAAAAAAACGTCATTTTTGATAGACATGCAATCACCAAAGGTCTAAATGATATTTTATGCACTGATATTTAAAATTAAGCAGTTTCAGATTTTAAAGAAATTCACAGGACCGAAAAAGGCCATAAATGAACCTTGTTCTTTATGAAAATTGTATCTGATGACAAGGTTATTTTATTAACCTTAAATGAACCAAATGGAGAATGGAGATGACTTCAAACAAGACTGTTGAGATCCTTGTTTCTTCAATTTATTTGTCAATGATTTACCTTTTTTAAAAAGTGCTCGTGATTAGATCATAAAGCAGAAAAATATGGTATATTTTAAATGAGTAAATTGCCAATGGAAAGCATTAAGTCAATGTGTTCTTTATAAAGTTTTGCTGTAAGGTTAATTCAAATAAAGTATTCAAATATGAAACAGATGTGCCTAGCTCTGTGATTGCTCTTATTTCAGGTTCCTAGAACATATATAGTTGATATAAGTTAAATACAGATGTAACTATTGTTAACTGATATTGTGTCATCATCAATATATCTACATGTTGATTTTGATTGCCACAGCAAGTGGTTTCCCGATAATTTGTGGAATAAAGCCTGCTTTGTATGATTAAAAAAATGATAGATTGCAGTCGCAAAATCCTAGAAAAGATCCGATATTTTAAAACAACACAGAAAACACAGACATTTTCACTAAGATTTTTCCTTACCTTCAGATAACTTATGAGTACGGTCTGACTGTATTATAACCACGGCGAGACAAGAAATTTACGAATTGCATTTTCATTGAAAAAGTTCCCATAATTTTTTATCCTGGGCTTTTATTTTCACGGATGATGCTTGCAAAAATGTTCGAAAATTAAACGTTTTGATATTATTGATATTGGTCAAATTTGTGATTTTAAAAGTTCAAAATTTTAAGTTTGTAGAGATTCAAATCTGATTGTCGACGCATCGTAACATCGTAAAAGACATTGTTGTTTCTCCTTGAATGCTTTAAAAATGAAAAAGAAAAACAAGAGTATTTTTTAGATTTACTGTAACCCACTTTGTATTTTTAGAATTAAAAAAATTGAATTCCCTCTTTTCAATTTGGAGGGAATTCAAAAAGGAAATCGGCTTATGAATATTGATGATTAATAAATAAATTCGATATATCTAAATATAGCAACATGGGACATCTTTTCATTTGTAGAATATATGTCTCTTGTTTCTTATTTTAAAAAAAAGATGTAGTATTAATTGTGCGCAATACGTATCCTTGGATACTATGTGAAATGTACTCTGTATTTAACATCAAAAAGATGCTTGAATTTCTGTTTGACAATATCTATGTGGTTTTTGGAGACCAGATATTCCAACAGTCTATATATTGGAATTCCCATGTGTACAAAATGCGCTCGGTTATTAGCAGACCTACGTTTTTATTCATGTGAAACAGAATTTGTAAAAAAAAAAATGAAAGAAAAACTGGCTGTGACCTTCAACTCGACATTAAGATTAATCGACGAAGTATATCAACTCTGATACTTTGCTCTGTTTAAATTGGCTTTTGAGCTTGATAACGCTTTTTATCTTTATATTTTCTAATACCATGGCTTCTTCGATAGATTACCAACTTTTGTCCAAAACAGATAAAGCTTTTAAGCGAGGATGGTAATATAACGAGTCCTGCCAAAAATTACAATTCAACAAGCCCAGCTTAAGATGGATGCGTTATTATTTCAGTTACACTCAAATTTCATGCTTCTCCATGTATATACATAAAAGTACATTTCAACACAGCTTTCATATCTTCGGAGGAAAAATCATTGTCCAAAAATTTTAAGAGACCGATTATAACAGTTTTCGTTAAAATTTTAAGGTATAAAGAAAGATTCTAAGGCTTAACATTTATTTCATCTGAATTGAAAGACTACTTTAGTATTTTAAGAATATCACTATTGGCGCAGGCACATAACTCCCCCCCCCCAACAATACATGTAATATAGGAAATGTTCATTGAAAGGTTGGTTGGCCCCCAAAATTTTAGTAGTGTAAGGAAAATATATTTAAAAAATTTGTACTGGAAAAAATTGGCATTGAAAAAAGTTGGCCTCTTTCTTTTGTAATCTTAATTTTTATGCTTCCTACACTTTTTCGTTATTGTGATGAAATAATAGTTCTTTCTTATAAAACAATACCAAATGCTTTACCAACTTTAGATTTTATTCAACAATGATTTTTATAAAGCTTAATCATTGGTCACCCAGACACGCTTCACCGCTAATAAGTGTCAAAGCAGGGGTTTGACATCCAATTACCGACACGCCTTAGATAATTGACATTGTTACGTTTTTTCCAACATAATTTTTTTCCCGTTTCCTAGAACCAATGACACATCGCAATCATAAGCGGGGTGTATTGATATAAGGTGAAATCCGTTCTTGAATTCCTGAAAATAAGCGAGGGCGGCAATATAACAGAAGTAGCTCAGTATATGCTTTGTTTGATCATTCCTTTATAAACAAACTTAATAATGAGTACTTGTGTGCCTGCTTGGATGTATAGGTTAACCAAAAGAGAAAAGTGATGTCGATGTAAGGACTTGTTTCAAAGAAATGTATAATTTTAGATAGCTCGTATTTTTGTCTTTTTATTTTGAAATTTTATTTTCCATAATATGGTTAACTGATTGATTGTATATATGTTATTCCACGACCCTCTCGATAATTTTTCACTCATATTGAGATGCTACCACTTGTCAGTGGAGATTCGAATCTTTCACAATTTTGTTCATTTGGTTTATGTCGTCCCCCAAATTATAATTTCATACTCAAAAGCATGCTCTACGTACGACTATTTTCTAAAACGAGACAAACTATTGAAAATAAAAGTTGATAATAATTTCATAATGCCTCTTTAATGTCTTCATTTTGCATTTTCTATGATCCATTGAATGACCTTGTCAGCAAAAAGAATCTATGTTTTAGTCGAATGCTACCTAAATTTTTCAATAAAATCATTTATACACTGAATTGTTTATAGATTTCTTCAATTTTCCTCATCAAGACAAGAAACACACTGTTAATTTGGCTGGTTTACTCCTATATGACACATGATCAGGCCTCTGATGTTTAAGCCTGTGTTTGCTCTGCTCCTGATTTGTATAGTCTAAGTGAACTTATTTACTGCTTGGTATCAAATTGTTTCATTCACCAAAACTTATAAGGACAGAAGATACAAACACAAAAGTTTTAATAACTCATTGATAATCAGCATTGAACAGATGACTTTTCGATTCCTATTAAATTTAAATGCTTCATAATAACTCGATATAATTGTAAAAGATTCAATTGCTTAATTCAAAACTAACATCGTATTTCTGCTTCCCTTTATACTGTTTATAAAGTAAACTATCTTTGTTATAACATGGTTTAGAACGGTTGAATCTATTTCCGAAAAAATGCAATACCCAAATGAGGCCAGTCTATACAAAAATAAATTTGTTTTTACCACTTTAAATGCATTTATAAAAGAAAACAGTAAAAGTTAAAATTTAAAGACTGAAAATTTTAAAATAAAAATAATTTTAAAATTTCAGTATGTGGCATCTGCAAAATTGCTACAGGGAAAGCTGATTATAGAGTACAAGTACCCACCCATACCACTGATTTACGCAAATACTTATAAAAAAATGATCAGTAAACGTTTTCTTTATCTATGTCTAATGAGCAGTTAAACCTACAGTCGATGCAAATATTAAAACTCACCTCCTCCCTTGACGTGAGTAAAATGAAAAGAATTTTATCATTAATTAAACTGTATCACGGCGCATGAACGAAGATAAAGCATATCTAAAATAAATGTTCTATATTGATAACTAGGGTGAGTTCATCATGCATCACAAATCCTTGTACTTTGACAAACTTGTCAAAGTCAATTGTGATAGCGTTATCAGTGTGTATTGATGGTTAAAACAGAACTTTAAACGGGTGTGTATAACACATTGTAATTAAAATTTTAAAATGATAAAATAGGTATTAAACCTTGAAATGTGCAGGAAAGAAAACTTTTTTTTAGGTTTTTCTAATTTGTTTTAAATTTCAATTCAAAACTCATTTTTCTTGTAATGAAATATAAAATACGGAGATAAAGATTAATCATCGAGCTCAAAAGGCTTTTTAACATAAAAAGGAGCAGATCAAATACGGACCTCTAAAACATCAGGCGGGATAAGGTATTTTTGCTTAATCAACGTGTTTGACAATAACTTACCTCGTTTGAGAAATTGATTATATGTAGGACATACTCTTCTGTATGAGGATAAAGGAAAAAATGGAACTAAAATTGATAGTACATATTCAGTCTTTAACAGTCTTCAAAGCTGTTTTAGATAGTTGAATTGCTTTGTATTCCCTAGTTATCCCCCTAGATACCGGTTTGTAATAAATGATTCAGTAATAGAAATATATCTGGAATTGTCGGCAGAGTCTATGTGACCTATCTATGCTAACATACAAAAAATGTTGACATGCAATATACCAATCTTTTCAAAGAGTCTTAATGTTAATGTTGATTATGTTGACACGTCAAAGTTGAATTTAACAAATGAGCCTCGTCTGAGAGAAATCGACCTTATGGTAAAATTTATCAAATTTGAGATTTTTGTGCATTTTAGTGGTCTATGTAAAATCACGAAAAAAAAAAAAAACTGAAAACAAAATTAAAATATTTTCATTAATAACAAAGTTATTACATTTGAAATAGTAGTTTTTTTCACGATTAAATTGTGACGTCATGGTTTATTCTCAGTTGTTTGGTAGGGGCACCTGTCATCGCTTAGCAATTCAAGTGTCATCATGGCTAAGTTAAAATAATGCTCAATTAATGACAAAAATAGATTATAATGATCTACAATCCAAAGAACTGTGTTAACTGTATTTTAAATTATTTAAAAACCGAATCCCCCCCCAAAAAATCTACTTTTTTGTCTTTTGTACTGAAAATTTCGTCTCTATGAACAACTGAACTTCCAATCAACAAAATATAGATCTACATGTAAGCTGATTATACGTTTGATAAAGCTTGCATCCTCAAATCATGCGGATTAGTTAACATACTATATTTGATTTTATGTAATCACCATGTAAAGGAATAAGAAACCAATGCGATTTAGTCCAAATTTACTGGGGGTCGATCTCAGAAATTTCTCATTTCTTACAGAAAATACATGAGCCATGCAGCCAATAAAATCACAACTACAATCATGCTAGAATAATTATTCCGATAAATTAAAAAAAAATTACTTTGTTCATTATAAACAATTTGTATAAATTATAATGATTATATGAAATAAAACTTTGTGTGGTACTAGCCTTGTGTCTCAAAGTTTGCTAATTTTATTAGGATTGTTCTCAAAACCGTTTCTACTGCAGCCAAATTAACCCTCAAATAGCAAATTCATATTCACCCTCTTTTCCTACACATCATTCTCGTTTGGTTATAATTGGACGGATAACTCGACAAAAATTAACCACTCTGTGCCTTACAATATCACACCCTCCCAATAAAAACCTAATCGTCTTTTTATCAAACTTTTATTATCCATAATGTACTGAAATAAATAAGAAAAATAAATAGAATATCATTTAAACAGTATACAGATCATTGATTGATTGATCTGTATACTGTTTAAATGATTGATTATTGCTTAATGCCGAGTCGGCAAGATTTCAGCCATTATCGGTGGATAGAACATGTATTTGTTATCCTTGACGTAGGGAATTATTTAATGTTCCATCTGACGGACTGTCATTTTAAAAATAATTATAAAAAATCATAAAAAAATCTAAGAATGTACTAAACTTTACCTTAAAAATGAATTTGATGAAATAATCCAAATTCTCTTAAATCTAATATTATGAAATAAAATTAAATAACAACAATGCATCGTTCGAACATTATTTACTTCATGTATTAGGAAACCCAGCTAATTTTAGATGAATAAGATTTATAGTAAGCGGAGTCACAGGAAGCATGTAAACAGACAGGCTGGAATTCTCGATTCAAAAAATATGCATGAATGTTTTTAACCACATGGCGTATTCTTTGAATAATCATTTCATTCTGATGTGGAGATATCAGGCAGTATTCTTAATCGAAGTCCATAAAACAATACAAAATAAGAGCAGAGCAAACACAGACCTCCCAAAACATCAGAGGTGGGATAAGGTGTCATTGAGGAGTGAGCATTCCCTGCTGACCGGTCACACCTGCCGTGTGCTCCTTGACATGATCAGGAAATAACGGAAAAATCCGTCGTAAATTTAGTGTATAATCAAAGGACCATCAATGAAACACCTCAGTCAGCATATATAAACTGTCAAGAAGAAAGTCAGTGCTTATGCAAGTCCAACATGAGTATCAATTGAATCCATCCATTCATTTTCGTGAATGCTACAAAAAGAAATGCTGGTGATAATGTTGAATAGATGTAAATGTGTATAAATAATGGAATAACAATTAGTATAAAAAACGTCAGTCAGCATTTGTCTCAATGATGAATTGTATTTGCTGACAAGGTCATTATATTGTCCATTGAACTTGAAATGATGACTTTAACCGAGAATGAGCCCTGACATTCTGATATATAAGATATAAAACCATGTGGCACATTTTCTTTCTTTTATAATTCGATTACTGCAATAGTATTGCATCGAGAATTTCAGCCAGTTTGTACATATGTTTCCTGTGATTTTTAGCTAACTATAAATCGTCTTTTAAAATTTACTGTTTTTTTTTTCATGATCGGAGTCGAGGTAAACACGCTGATGAAACAAGAATTTCAGCTTTCTCAGTTAGAGTCATCATTTCGTAAGTTCTATGGTCGATGCAATAGGTCAGCAAATATAAATTTTCGGCGGGTCAAATGCTTTTTGACGCTTTACATGCATCGCCGCATCAAAATTAGCCGATTTTGCTTGTTCGGTATAATAAAGAATTCATTGCATGAATACTTGGGAAACATGAAGATTTCCTCAGCCAAAAAAAGTCATATTCCCCTCGGCGAAGCGCACAGGGAATATAACTTTTCTTGGTTGAAGAAATCTTTATATTTCCCTGACTTTCATGCAATAAATGTATAATATCATTATTGTATATTTTTTTCTCTGGTAGTAACAACCTTGTAAAAGCTACTCAAGCTTTTAATAGGGAGACAAATCAGATGTGGATAGAGAACCATATTTACGCTACTCCCATCATCCAAAATTATAGAAAAGCCACAGGTGGCAAAATATGTAAATTATTTGTTTTAGACTGTGATCTTATGAAAAATCCGGGTCTACGCTTTTGTAACAATTCAATAAAATGTTTTGTAAAATAGTTCATTTTCTCTAATAAATTACGAATGTCATAAAATTATTAGATCAGAAAAACATGTTATACCTTTACCGTTGAAATGAATATTTACTGTAGAATGTGATACTTAATTAGACCATGTGTTGTCTTTCGCAGTCTACACAGTGTATACGTGTACCAGCTGATAAATGTAATAATTGGAGCTGATGCACAGGCCACGCTACAACAATTTCACTTCTTGATTTTATTGATATACCAATGAAAAAGAAATAGTTGTTATTTTAGTCATTGATACATTCCTAAAAATTAATCATTATCTGTTACGAACATAAACATATATTTAATCAGAGATATTTTTAATCCAACAAAAGTTGAAACTGTCTGCATTTTATGCAGTCAACGCAGAAGTAAACAAACAAATTGAACCTCTAATGGGAAAAGGAACAACAAAATCGCGAGATAATGATATATTCGTTTCCTTGTATAGAGAAAACGACCACGAATTTTAGAGCTATTAGTGGAATAGATGTAATAGTTATTGTATATTTATTATGGTGTATCCTGAGTTATTTGGACGAAGGGCGGTGACGAGTGCGAAATAACAACTATTTCTTTTTCATTGGTATATCAATAAAATCAAGAAGTGAAAGATAAAAGTCGTTAATGGTAATCTAACAACAACGCTCTATGGTAAACATGATGACTTAAACTTTTCAATCGTCAACTTCCCTTAGTTATGCAGCAATATACCTTCATCACCTATTTACGCAGTCTATATATCTCAGTTCGTTCGATACGCAAGAACATGCTCTACGAATGAACCATTTCTAAAACGAGGTGAGCTATTGACAAACAAGTTGATAAAACAAGAATATCTGCGGTCTTGTGTAAAGTCATCATTTCCTAAGTTCTATGGTCGATACAATGACCTTGTCAGCAAATACAATTTATCATAGACTCAAATGTTGCTGATGTTTCACATATTTATTGTTAGATAATGATTTACACACTGAATGAAGATGGATTTTCCGTTATTTTCCGATCCGAACAGTTCCACCTCTGATGTTTCAGCAATCTGCCCAAATTCTTATGGTGTTTCCACCCTCACACTTTTAAAGGTTCAAAGTACTAAACTGCATTTATTTTCATTTTTTATACTTTAAATTTTCCAATTATTGCAAAAAAATGTATAGGTCACCATATTATTTAAGATGCGAAACATAATTAAAAACAGAAGTGTATGTCAACATAAAAAAAGTCACTTTTTTGTAAACAGTATTATGAAAAATACGTAAAAACTGGTTAAAATGCATAATTCTGATGCTGAATGTTCCTACATACTTCCTACTTAAAAGATACTTTTGAATTGTGAATATCAGGTAAACTATTTTACAATAAAGCAAATGCCTGAATGAAGAGACCTTAGAAGGATTTATTGCCCTTGTCAACATTTTTAAAGATTGAATAATTCATTAAATATAGAAAATATGCATTCTTTAGATTCTTTAACTTAACATTATTTTTCATTACACCAATTGTAAAGCATTCTTCCAAGAGATATTGTTCTGTTAGACATGAATTTAAACTAATGACAGTTTTTGCAAAAATCTGACATCATAGGAGGGTGGAAGTACCTTATGATGACAAATTGCGCCCCGTTTTTTGTAGACATATTTTTGTATTCATATGAAGAGGGATTTATTCAAAATCGTTTCACCAAAGAAATACAGTGGCTTCAACTCGACATTTCGACGACATATTATCTATTTACAGTACTTATTTCCACTCGCTTCTCGATATATCCCGGCCAGTAACCTTGAAAAAAAAATACCAGAGAGTCTAATTTTATGTAAAATTTGGTCATTTTATTAACACAAGCTAAATGTCCAGGGACCACATTGCTCGCCTGAGCACTTTATCTAATTAGAAGAATAAATTAGTACAATATTGAAAAGTTTTTAGGTAAAAGTGCCTTGGGGGTATGAACTTCCTTGAATTTACACTTCCAAAGAATGCATTTGAATTAATTTGATACATAATGGCTTTGTTGTTCTTGAGATGGATTTTTCTTATATATCCTTGATATTCTAGTATATTTATGATCTTTTGTTATGGTCCCTCTATTTTCATGACCGTCATGATTGAACAAATTCAAATACAGTAAAACTTCTCTAAACCGACCAGCTGCCGGATAGATGTGGCAAACTCTTTACGTTGTGAGTTTAATTTTCTTCTGGGGAATCTCAAAAATCAATTACTCACGTACACTTTTAACAGCTGAGTCAAAGTACCGGTACTTTTGTGTACAGTGTCTCTTAGCGAAATATATGGAGATCACGAACAGCATTTCAAGCTCAAAAGTCCATCGAACAGAACAAAATAGGAGCAGAGCAAAAAAGGACCTCCAAAACATCAGAGGTTAGATTGGATTTCTTTCTTTACTCCAAACTCCTCACTAAGATATTGACAGAAGATTAATATGCAACAATGTATTCAAGAAGTTGTGTGGATAAGATATTGATCTTCAAAATTCAAAGAACGTTTGGACAATATGAAATCACAAGATCTTACCAAATTCAACAGCTTAACAACTTACGACTTTTCAACTTAATACACAACCATTACCCATGATAAACTAAAGTCCAAACTTTCTGATATCTTTGACAGTTGCTTTTTTCAATAAAAATGGATCTCGTAAATTTACTTATCTTATCTGGTTATTGGTCATTTGCAAAATTATTTTCTTAAACCAAATTCTGATTGCACACACAAGTACTCTAAAGTTCACATCAAAGTGATGCTTGAGTTTCTGATTGACAATATCTATATGGTTTTTGGAGACCAAGTTTTCCAACAATCTAATGGGATTCCTATTGGTACCTATTGCGCTCCGTTATAAGCTGACCTATTTTTAGATTCGTATGGAGCAGAATTTGTGCAAAATCTTATTCGTGAAAAGAAGAAATCACTTGCTGTGGCCTTCAACAGGATAATTAGCTTTTCCATTCCTATTTTGATACGATATATTCTCTTGAACTTGAGATTAAACATGCTACAGAGTCTTAAGCATCTGTTTCATACTTGGATATTTTACTTGAAAAGACATTAATGGTAATCTAACAACCAAGCTCTATGATAAAATTTATCACTTTTAATTTTCTGTCGTCAACTTCCCTTAGTTATGCAGCAATATACCTTCATCACCTGCATACGGAGTATATATATATATATATATATATATATATATATATATATATATATATATATATATATATATATATATATATATATATATATATATATATATATATATATATATATATATATATATATATATATATATATATATATATATATCTCAGTTGATTCGATACGCAAGAACATGCTCTGCGTATGAACAATTTCTAAAACGATGTAAATTATTGACAAGCAAGTTGATGAAACAACAATATCAGCAGTCTTGTTTAAGGTTATCATTTTGTAATTTTTATGGTCGATACAATGACCTTGTTAGCAAAAACAATTTATCATTGAGTCAAATCTGACGTTTTTCATACTGATTGTTAGTCCTTTATTAATACACTGAATTGACGACGGATGTTTCCCTAATTTCTCATCCATGACAAGGAGCACATGACAGGTGTGACTGGTCAGCAGGGGATGCTCACTCCTCCATGGCACCTGATCCCACCTCTGACCTCTGATCTGTGTTTGCTCTGCTCCTATTTTGTATTGTTTTATTGACTTTGATTTTTTCAAGTACAATATCCAAATATGAAACAGATGTGTCAGACTGTGTTATCTTTGATCTCAAGCTCAAGCTCTCCATAATATATCGTATCGACAAAGAAATAGAAATTACCATTGTTAATTGACAATATGTCGTCGATATATTTACTCATGTTGAAGATAAGGCCAAGAAGATATAAAAATCCGTTTTCTGAGAGACTGCAGGCAATATTGAAACATTTCCTACATTCAAGATTGAAAAAAAAACCTCCCATCTTTTTACAAGACCTTCTTTTTAATTTGAAAAAAAAAAGTTTAAAGTATCTATTTTCATTGAGTTTACCTAAAAATTAAGTTCCAATATATCTTTATTTACCCAGCTAAATTTGTACAGGATCATTAGAAGAACTTGTTTTTCAATTTGAGAAATCTGTAGGTTTCTGTCATTTACTAGATCTTGATCTAAAATACAAAATGATGGTTTATTGTTTTACTTTAATAAAACTGAGTTATAGGTATGGCAATTTTTTTTCTGGATTAAAGAAACATTGGTAAATTAGTGTAATTATGTAATTCCTTTCAGAAATAATCATATAAAGTGTATTGAAGGTCAGATATAAAATAAATACAAGTCTTGAATGCTATGAGTGCATATAATGTTTTTTGTAATTAAAAAAATGATACGATTTATCTTTATATCTTTATGACTGGTTTTTGAAATATTTACTCAAATTAAAATTTCTCCCAAAAGCCTTAGCTAGCAGCACACGGCGGGTGTGACCGGTCAGCAGGGGATGCTCTCTCCTTCATGGCACCTGATCCCACCTCTGATGTTTCGGAGGTCCGTGTTTGTTCTGCCCCTATATTGTTCTGTTTTATGGACTTTGAACTTGAATATCGTTTGTGTCCTTCTTGTAATTCAAATACATGTATCAACTAAAATTATTAACCTACCTATTCCTTTTTGTTCACAACCGCAGCAAACACATTTATCCTGGGAACAGCGTATATGAAGAAACAGTTCAAACTCAGGCTTTTGACTTTGTAATTGATGATATGACAAACAAATGAAGAAATAAACGAAGTTCTGATAAATTCATTATATACTTAACTTGCAAGGATTACTGCTTAACTTCTCAAAAATAGGAATATACTGTTTTTTTTTTATTTTCAAGAGCTTAAAATTTGAAGTTTAAGGCGGGAATAAAAGACTTCCTCCGCATATCTGGTATTTATTTCAATTTGTTCGGAACATGCTTGAACCGCAGGTAAGATCGCCGAATTTAAAATGTAATTATTATCAATAGCTTTCGTACACTAAAAATTCTGAAAATATCTTATTCAGAGGACCTGTGTTGCAACCACTATTGAAATAACAACCACTTTTGAAATAATTATATCAATAGTGGTCAGGAGTGCATTTCAATAGCAAACATAGTTAGTTACCACTATTGAAATACAACCACTTGAAATAATTATATCAATGGTGGTTGATAAAGCATTTCAATAACAAACATTGTTAGTAACCACTATTGAAATACAACCACTATTGAAATAATTATATCAATAGTGGTTGAGAGTGCATTTCAAGAACAAACATAGGTGATAACCACTTTTGAAATACGACCACTATTGAAATGAATATTTCAAAAGTGGGTGAGAGTGCATTTCAATAACAAACATAGATTGTAACCACTATTGAAATAATGTTCACTTTTGAAATAAAGATTTCAATATGGATTAAATTATTGATTTCAATTGTGCATTGAACAATGAATCCAATATATATTGAAATAATTATTTCAAAAGATGCTGACGCGGTGAAACTTTCAATACTGGTTGTATTTCAATAGTGGTTGAAACTTATGGTTACTTTATTGAATTGCACTCTCACACACTATTAAATAATTATAGCAGTAGTGCTCGTATTTCAATAGTTGTTGAAACCTAAGGTTATTATATTGGAATGCCCTCTTACCCACTATTGAAATAATTATTACAATAGTGGTCGTATTTCAATAGTGATTACTATTTATGTTTGTTCTTGAAAAGCGATCTCAACCACTGTTGATATAATTATTTCAATAGTGGTTGTTATTTCAATAGTGGTTGCAACAGACCTGTATTGTGTGAATGCCATTTTGTCTTTAGCATATTGATTATTTGTTTTTGTTTCTAGACAGTAAAATATTCTACAAATTCTTGTATATATTTAGAAAGCCCTATGATTAGAATACACAGCTGTGGATCCGTGACAATTTCAAACATTGTACTTGTATATTGCAGAAATACCCAGAGGTCAAGAGAAAAGTGTTTGAGTTTTCTTAAAACCCCTACTGATAGTTTGTTCTGCAAAATAAGGTTTTATAGTTCGGACAAAATGTCTCTTTAACAAAACGTAGATAACGACATCCGTATCTCTAGAATTGTAGCTAATTTTGAGTTAGAAAAGTGTATTTCGATTGCTTGGTCTGATGCGTTTACATCCTGTTAGACCATCCTGTTAGACTATGGTAAAATTTGAAGCATTAAAACATAAGAATATATACAATCGAAATGAACTATAAAAAGCAGAAAACTGACCCTTTATTCAATATATAACCAGTGCAATGGGAATATGTTAGACTTTAACAAAACCATGTATTGTTTAACCTGTATTATTTGTAAATAATAGAAAGTGTCTTTTGTGACATAATCAGTATCTAAGAACTGTAACTGCATATTATTGTTAACAGAGTTATCTTTCTTATATGCCTGTATGTTGTCTCCAGTAAAAAACTAGTTCTCATCGCCATCTTTGAGTTTGATTGAGCTACATTGTGTCAAAGAAAAATAATCTTAAAAATGGATCGGTTACCGCCACCACCAGGACTTAACCTTACTGGAAACTTAGCGGAGAACTGAAGAATATTCGAACAGCAGTACGATGTTTACGCTGTAGCAAGCGGTGTCTCAAGCAAAGGAGACAAAATCCAGGGGATGATCCTACTCCACGTGTTCAAACCGGACGCCATTGGTGTTTATCAGTGTTTATAACACATTCGCGTGGACGGAAAACGACGATAAGACTAAGGTTCCAGATATCAGAAAGAAATTTAAGGAATATTACAACCCTTAAAAGAATGTTATCTATGAGGCACAGAGTTTTAACACGGGAACACAGAAAGAGGGAAAATTGGTACAAGCATTGTGAGTGAACTCAAACAAAAGGCAAGTTTATGTGAATTCGGTGAACTGTGTGATTCCTTAATTAGAGATTGAATCGTTTGTGGTATTGGAGGTGATACTGGGCGTGCCAGATTGATACGAGAACGAGAACGCACGCTGCAGAGGGCCATAGACATTTGTAGGGCAGCGAAAGTGTCGGAATCACAGCTCCGAGAAATGGGAGACGAAAAAAAAACGTCGGTAGTCCAGTGGTTAAGGTGCCGGACTCCAAACCGAAAGGTTGTGAGTTCGAATCCTGGCCACGACAAGCCGATGTTGTGTCCTTTGGAAAGACACTTTACACGAATTTCCTCACTCCACCCAAGTGTAAGAGGGGTACCTGGCTATAGACAGTGAAAGATATTGTCAGAATGTTAGTGTTCTAGCGCTGATAGCGGCAGCTTGCACTGAGAAAGATTCTGGATTGTTAAGGTCTGCTGGGGTAATAATGTACTGTAAAGCGCTTTGAGTAGCATTTATGCTAGAAACGCGCTATATAAAAACAATCATTATGATTATTATTTATGCAGTCAGACAAGAAGTAGAGGTACAAACAGAAGGATGAGCAACCCCCACATAATGACCTGTGTAAGTACTGTGGATTAGATCATCCCAAGGGGCCAGATCATTGTCCAGCATCAAAAGAACCATCCTGCGCTCGTGTGCAAGTCAAAGACGCGGATACATAGCATGAAACACAGAAACTCGAGGTTCAAAAGTTCATCATATTGAAGAGAGCTGTGAAGATTCAGACGATTTCTTTTTCATGTATTCAATAGACACACATAAGGATGATGATTGGACAGTGAAACTACAGTCAATGACGCACGACCTATTAAATTTAAAATTCATACTGGAGCCCAGTGCAACGTCATGAATCTTAAAGCTAGCAAATATGCCAACACTGACACAAAACAAATGATGCGTAGCAACAGTAAATTAGTTTCCTACTCTGGATATGCTGTGAAAGATTTAAGTTTGAAAGACTTCTGTTTGGAATATCTTCGGGGCCGGAAGTGTTTCAGAGGGCCATGTCTCATGTATTTGAAAATCAGCCTTGTAAAGTGATCTTGCAGATGACATTTTGATGTGGGCAGATAGTGAACAGGAACACTTGTAAAAACTTGGTCAAATACTGAAAAGAGCTGAGGATGCTCGATTACGTTTCAAAAAGGACAAGTGTAAAGTAAAACAAATCGGAAGTTGAATATGTGGGACACATTTTCAGTGCAGTTGGTGTGAAGCCCAGTCGTGAAAAAATCAAAGCATTTTTAGCAATTCCAGCACCAGAAAGCAAGAAGGAATTACAGCAATTTACGTATTGGGATGATAAATTACTTAGGAAAGTTTATTCCAAACTTGTCTACACGAATTCAATCACAAAGACAGTTGCTAGAAACCGGCGTAGCATGGCACTGGAATGACGAACAGGAAGAAGCCTTTAATGATCTAAATGGAGCAATAACGTCAACACCGACATTGAAATATTTCGATGTTAATGAGGACGTCAAACTTTCAGTTGATGCTTCGTCATATGGACTTGGTGCGTGCATCATGCAGAAGGAGCAACCTGTTGCTTATGCATCGAGAGCCCTGAATGCAGCTGAGAGAAACTATGCACTAATCGAAGAAAGAGATGCTTGGAATCGTGTATGGACTACAGAAAATCAACGAGTATGTGTATGATAAAATAATATTAGTTTAAACGGACCACAAACCATTAGAGAGCCTGTTTAAAAAAAAAAAAACATTGTCTAGTGCACCTTCACGACTTCAGCGTATGATGTTGAAAGTTCAGCAACATGACTTAGTTGTGAAATACTGGCAAGGAACTCTACATTGCAGATACATTGTCAAGATCTACAGGATCAGATCCAGCTGAGGAGCATGAGAAACAGGTTCATGTGTTAGAGATTATTCCTGTAAGCCAGAAAAAGGTGATGTTATTTTAGAGTAAAACCAAAAAGGACCCTGTTCTCATGAAACTGAAGGTAACATGTACAGTTCTACAAGGATGGCAAACAAACCAGAATGATTTAGACAGAAAAATTACTCCATACTTCAACTTTAGAGATGAGATAAGCATTGTAGATGGCTTATTGTTAAAAGGAGATCGTATCGTTACACCAGAGCAACTTAGACCTACTTTCGTGATAATTCTAACAGTGCTAATGGTTCATTTATCTCTTCTGGAGACAAATGGGGATGGCAGCTGGTTTGCGCGTTTTTTTTTGTTAACAGCACTGTGTTGCTCCCGACACAGTAAAATTTTCTCCGACACAGTAACGATTCAAATTTCATGCATGCAACACAGTAACAATTTTGCCGACACAGTAAAAGTTAAAATTTTTGCCGACACAGTAAGAGTTGTGATAATTAGAAAAACTAAACACACAAATTCTCTCTAACTGAAACTTTAATCAAACAATTCCACCGTCTTTGAATTCAAAAAGTTATAACACTTAATTACTAGGGCTTCACCTTAAGTAATCAATCAATTATCTCCTGGACCCTCGCCGGACTTTACGCATGATGGAACAAAGACAAATAAATTGTTTTCACAATTCAATGTACCGGTTAATTGGTAGTTGCAATAAAATATACTGTATTATTAATGAAAAATATTTAAATATGTCTTTCCTATTGAGCCACGGATCTAAATTATCTGAGCCCTGTAAGTCAAACAAAACATCGTACCGAAGTCATTTAATTGTAAATAAATAGCTTAAAATTTTGAAATTTCAGCATGTTCAAGGAACTCTTTTTACTGCTCTGAAGTTCCTCTTTTTGTAATGCGGTAACTCGATCAAGAAATCTGATAAATAAACACGGCATATCTACTTTCAAAAATGTTAAAGCGGCAATACGGCTGCAAATCGTGTGCTTTTTCATTCAAATTTATCCAATATATCATTCAGGTATGAGGTAAAAAGTTGAAGTAAGCATTTTGCGAAAAAATAAATGTTATCCCCTCATACAAAATTAACATTATTAGAATCTGCCGGAAAATCAAAGGTCGTACAACTTAGATCTGTTGACTTGTACCACGTGAACTCGAAAATGGCACGTGCACACAATGTAGGGTTTACAATTATAATCACGATAATAGAATATTAGGTAAAAGCAATTCTCAGAATCAAAATATCTTAACTCTCCGGTCTTTTAATAATAATTAACATTTCAGTCTGCATTCAGACGAATTTAACATTATTAAGTACAAATGTTAACGTTTTGTGTATTGGGGTACAGGAAAGGAAAATCCACCAAATCATACGTCATCGCGGCAAACTTTCAAACAAAATATCTTTCTGCAGTTCTGATACAATTTGCACTTAAAATGGCAATAATTTTTTGTGTCATAAGTGCATTTTTATGTTGAGTTTACACTGATTTTTTTCTTTGAAAGCTATGGAGATACGAGAAATGATAGCATGTATCATCAATCCTGTAGGATAGAACCTTCGCGAGCCCCACGTGAATGTTGCCGAGGTCTTGTTTCTTCTTCATCCAATGATAATATTAATCTCCCGACTAAATTTTGTCAGGAAAGTTGTTTTTTAATTTCAATCCCTATTTTTTGTTTTGTTTTTCTTTTTGGTCGACTTTGTCAATGTAGCAGGCCTACCGGGCTTCCCTCTCTTACCATGCTGTTTTGTTTATGAAAACTATACGCATGCGTCATGTGCGTGTTTAGCATGGAATGTGGAACATCGAACACGTTGCGATGTATATATCTATGTACCATAAATTATTATTAATTTTTAACGAAATAATCAGAATTATTTACTTATAAAATTTGTAATTTTCTGAAAGTTTATACATTTATGAATATGAAAAAAATTCCAAATCCTATAGGAAAATTTTAACAAGTCTGTTTTTGAAGAGATGCGTGATATTGCCACTTTAAGTAGTTCGACTATCGGTCAGAATTTTCCTCTGCTTTTCAGAACGTTTTTCCCTTTTATCAGTATATACGACCATACCATTTATGTAACGAATTAACGAGTTTTATATAAATGTGTGCTTGTAATCTCTTCTCTTATAATGAATTGTGATTCAGTTGCGAATTTGTTCGAAAAAATACCGCGAAAAATTAGTGCTTAGCGTATTTTTACTCTGCAACACAGTAAAATCTGAAATGATGGAGGACCCTGCCATTATACAAACCTCATACGTATGAACATTTTAAATTTATTTAGTTTTTGGCCAAATCATTCTTGACCGTACAAGAGTTACATGTGAAACAGAGTCTATTATTGATCACATGTTATGTAATTTTAAAGAAAATGTTGTTAACTCGGGTGTTATTACCACGGCTATTAGTGATCATTTTTTTGACATTTTGTACTAGAAAAGTCCCAAGGGGAAATTTTAAAAGTCATAATATCATCAAGATAAGATGTTGAAGAATTATTCCATCGAAACATTATACAGTTTCTTTTATCAAATGTAGATTGGAGTGATTGTCTAAACTCATCGTGTGTCAATAAAGCTGGATCTATTTTAAACAAATATTTTAAAATATTTAAGATACTTTAGCTCCTGTTGTTGAAATAATGGTTAAGCAAAGAACAGAGCCATGGATGACATAATATATTTTAGGTCTCAATAGAGATAGAGATAAACATTCGTATTTATATAGGAAGCATAAAAGTCAGAAAAGACAATAAAATATTTTGTAAATTGAGAAATCAAGTGAAAAGAGATCCTCTTACTTTCAAGACAAAACTGAAGAAAAGTCTGAGCCTAAGAAATTGTGGCAACAACTCAAGAACATAGGAAACAAATATAAACAAAAAAGTAGTGAAAATATTGTTTTAAACTTAGATGGTATAGTACACAATGAAGAAAAAACTTTGGCAGATTATTTTAACTGTTTTTTTTTACCACTATTGCATTAAAACTTGTAAGCAAGGTACCTTGTCCTTCACATATGTTTTCTGTCACATCAAGGGTTTTTAGACAGTTTTATGCAGATAAAAAACATAGAATACAAAACTTTTATACTTCAACCTGTGTCTGAAGATTTCACATACAAAGAACTAAGAAGTTTGAATGTTAATAAAAGTACTGGTCTAGATAATATACTAGCAAGTTTTTTAAAAGATGGTGCTTTTTATATCAAGGAACCTATAATGTCCATTGTAAACAAATCTATAACCACCGGTACTGTATCAGAAGATTTTAAAATGGCAAGAATCTAACCTCTATTCAAGAAAGAAAATTCACTTGAAGTCGGAAATTATAGGCCAGTTAGTAAACTATGTATATTATCAAATACGAGGGGTTATCAAAAAGTTCGTGTACTAGCGCTATAAAATAAAAACCGGTTTAGGCACATCAATGAATTTTAAAATATCTTGTTACCATCATCTTTTCTATCCAAAGAATAAACCATAAATCGTAAATATTATTTTTTAATAAATTAGTAATGTTTTTGTAAGGAATGGTATGTCCAGCCGGCGCAACCTCGAACACGACGTTTTTGCGACCTATGTGTAACTGAGAAAAACTCTTTTGATATGAACATTTGACATCCAAAAACCCATTAATTCATGTATGTGTCGGGACACAATTTTCCCATAAAATATGAAATTTACACTACATTCTGGAAGTTCTATGAAATTTTATCGTAAATTTTACATGGAATGCCCAAATAAATGAGGCCTTGAAAACGACGTCAAAAGGGGGGAGGGGTTTCCTTTTCATACATTTTATTAAGTTTTGCCCCTGAAAAATGGTATAGACCTAAAAAATGTTTTAACATGCTACAGAGAAATAATACGCATCCAGAATACTTGTCTTTTAATGTCAAAATATCATCAGAGAGAAAAGGAATGTACAGTTAATTTCGATTTGTAGTCAAGGTATGAAAAATTAATCGCGTCAAAAATGACGTTGATCCTGTGTTGTAGAACTCTCAAAAGCAAAGTGGACTGGCACAATTAAGCGAGGATCTCTCCCAATGTATAAATCCATTTGGAATATTATATTCATTGTAAGCCGCTGTTCATGACATTGGAGAGTCATATAAACAAGGCAGGTTTAAGTCCTTACTCAGCTCCAGAGAATCTCATCCAAAAGAGTGCTTGGGGTAGAAGAAGAGGACATTGAAATAAACAATGATATTATCGGACGTCATGAAAATAAACGACGACAGCGCCGGGTGATCATACAATGTCGTTTTTATTTTATGATAATATTGCAAATAATGAACGTATCAAGCTAAAATTTTCATAATTTCTTTATTTTTTGTTGTTTTATGTTCCATATAAATTTTGAAAGCACAGACTACATAGTACTAATTTTTAGCCTTAGTCCACGAACTTTTTGATAACCCCTCGTATTTTGGAAAAATGTGTCCATGTTCAACTATTAGATTTTTTAAACGATAATCAATTATTGTATCCATACCAATCAGGTTTTATAACCAAATTTTCAACAGATACTTGTTCAATACATATGTTAGATTTTATTAAAGGCTTTACAGTCAACGGGCTTTTTACAGGTATTGTAATGTTGGATTTACAAAAAGCTTTTGATACTGTCGATGCAATTTTATGTGATAAGTTAGAAGTTTTGGGGAGTTTTATCCGCTGAGTAGTTCAAATCTTATATATCTTGTAGACAACAACAGGTTCATATCATCAAACTTCATCAGATTTTAATTCTATAAATTGTAGTGTTCCTCAAGGTAGTATCTTAGGACTTCTCTTATTTTTAATATATGTCAACGATATGGCTGTCAGTATTGAAGATGACTGTAAATTAATTCTATATGCTGATGACAGTGCTATTTTTTTTTATACACACAGAGATCCTGCTATTATTGCTCAAAAACTTGGCATTGTCCTTGAGAAATTTTCTTCTTGGTTAGTTGACAATAGATTGTCACACCATTTAGGTAAGACAGGCTCTATTTTATTTGGTCCTCCAAGAAAGCTTAAAAGTATCACAGATTTTAAACTTTTGTGTAAGAAGGATATGGAGATAAAAACAGCATTCAATATCAAAGTCCATAAAACAATACAAAATAGGAGCAGAGCAAACACGGACGTCCAAAACATCAGAGGTGGGATCAGGTGCCATGGAGGAGTGAACATCCCCTGCTGACCGGTCACACCTGCCCTGTGCTCTTTGTCATGATCACGTAATAACGGAAAAATCCGTCATCAATTCAGTGTATAAATAAAGGACTAACAATAAGTATGAAAAACGTCAGTCAGCATTTGATATATTGTATTTGCTGACAAGGTCACGGCATCAACCATAAAACCTACAATATGATGACTTTAAACGAGTCTGCTGATATTCTTGTTTAATCAACCCGCTTGTCAATAACTTACCTCGTTTTAGAAATTGCTCATACGTAGAGCATGCTGCCGCGTATCGAACCAACTGAGATATATATATACTCCGTATGCAGGTGATGTAGGTACATCGCTGCATAAGCAAGGCAGGTTGTCTATAGAAAAGTTAAAGTTAGCACGTTTATCATATAGCTTGGTTGTTAGATTGCCATTAACGTCTTTTTCAAGGAAGATATCCAAGTATGAAACAGATGTGTCAGACTCTGTGGTATCTTTTATCTCAAGCTCATAGGGATAAATCGTATCGACGTAAGAATAGAAATCACCATTGTTAATTGACAACACGTCGTCGATATATCTAATGGTTACATCATTAAAGGTTTTGAAAGTGGTAATATTTAGGAATCTGTATTGACAAATTTATTTCATGTGAAAATATTGTTTTAAGCATCATACAAAAACTCAATGCTAGACTTAAGTTTTTGTATGGAAATGCATCTTGTCTGAGTACATAGTCTTGAAAGACCGTATGTTCTACTATATTTTGACTATGCCTGTTCTTCTTGGTATTGTGGAAAAAAAACAAGCAACTTAAACACAGATTACAATTAACCAGAACAAAGTAGTACGGTTTATTTTAAATCTTCGTCCTATAGAGAGTATAATCAAAAATAATTTAAACTCTTAAATATGTTAAGGGTGGAGGATAGAGCTAAATAATTAAGATTATTTATGTTTTAAATTAAATGTATATCATGGTAATGCACCAGCTTATCTCAATGATCACTTTGTACTAAATAATGATATTACAAGAAGTGCAACAAATAAGAACTTTATCATACCAAAGATAAAAGAGAAAGAGTCTTCATGTTTTTTTCTATAATGCTATCAAAGATTGGAATACATTGCCACTTGAGATCAAAGAGGTGCATATAAAACAAAGTTTTAAGAAAGCTGTAAGATATTTTTTTTATCTACAAATGCTAGTGTTACTACATTGATCATATTGATACCATTATAAAGAAAGCATACAAAAACTGGCGCTTCTTAAAAAATCAAAATTTACTTTGTCAAGAGATATTCTATCCCAGATGTATATATCTTTTATTAGACCACAACTTGAATATGCTGTTGAAGTTTGCTCTGGATGCACAAAAACAGACATTGAGAATCTTGAAAAAGTACAATTATATGCTGCAAGAATAGTTACAGGGCTTACAATTATTGCTTCAAGAAATTCATTTTATTTGGAAACAGGCTGGGAACCACTGGAATATAGAAGAAATAGGGCAAAACTAATAACAATGTATAAAATGCACAATAATTTAGTCCCTATTTACTTGAAAAACTTAGTACCTTATACAAGAGGCAATATTTCAGGATACACTACCCGGAATTCTTTAAATTATTCTTTGCCAAAATACAGATTAGAACTCTACAATAAATCATTTATTCCCGATACTATTAGAAAGTGGAATTCCCTTAGTCTTAAAACAAGGGAAGCAACTTCTATTAAAATTTTTAAAAAACTATCTGCAAAATAGTAATTTAAAACCTCAGAAATATTTTTCTTATGGAAAAAGGTTTTTGAACATAATTCATACAAGATTAAGACACAATTGTATTTTAAAGTCTGATTTATATCGCTGTAACCTATTAACCAGTCCTAATTGTTCTTGTGGACTACTAGAAGATACATATCATCTGTTTTTTGTTTGTAAATATTATGTAAAAGCAAGAAATTCCTTAATGAATAAGCTATTGTCATTAAATTATTTATATATCATAGATGTACATTTAATGCTATGGGGCGATGATTCTCTAACTTTTGAACAAAATGTTGAACTTTTCAAGACTATTCAAACTTTCTTAAATGAATGTGCTCGTTTTTCAAAATAACTTTTTAGGTCACCTGAGTAAACTCAGGTGACCTATTGCTATCCGTTTTTGCCCGTCGTCGTGCGTCGTGCGTCGTCCGTTAACATTTGAACATTTTCAGCTTCTTCTCTGCAACGACTGAACCAATTTCAACCAAATTTGGCACAAAGCATCTATGGGTGGGTAAAGGGGAACAAAAATTGTGAATTTCATGATCCCTGCCCCCCTGGGGCCTGAGGGGTGGGGCCAAAACACTGAAATTAATGCAATCTTTAAAAATCTTCTTCTTTACCCCTGGACATCAAGCAGTCAAACTGTTTGCATGATTGTAATCAGCAATGAGTCCTCTACCAAAATTGTGAAATTCATGGCCCTGGGGTCAGGGGTTCTAGTGCTAGGGCGGGGCTAAATAAGTAGGTAGTGAAAATGCATTATTTCTTTGAAAATCTTCTTC
>PRKT01001241.1:0-15932 GCA_003671525.1 Saccostrea glomerata | reverse complement strand
GATACAATGACCTTGTCAGCAAATACAATTTATCATTGAATGAAATGCTGACTGACGTTTTTCATACCAATTGTTAGTCCATTATTTATACACTGAATTGACCACGGATTTTTTCCGTTATTTCCTGATTATGACAACGAGCACACGGCGGGTGTGACCGGTCGGCAGGGGATGCTCACTCCTCCATGGCACCTGATCCCACCTCTGATGTTTCGGAGGTCCGTGTTTGCTCTGCTCTTATTTTGTATATTTGTTTAATGGACGTTGAGATTGAATGCTGTTCGTTATTTCCATATCCTTCTTGCACAATGACATGCTGGTAAGATAATTATGTATTCGTTTCAAAAGTATCTGTCTGTAGATTATTTTCCTCCCCAAGGTTTTAAACTGCCCGTGGTAGCTATTGCATATTGCCAGCGACATTGTTTAGGTCTCTTTTATAGCTTACAGTCTAAGCATCATTCTTCAGAAAAGGTTTGCTTATGCATCAGATGTAATGAATAAAACTATGGGAGAAGTTAATTCCATTTGAGGAAGAAATAAACAATAACCTGAAGAAATAAAAAAAAAATCAACTATTAACATGATTAAAAGGCAAGAATATACAAATATATACAGGCATGTAGTATTATTTGTATCAGCCAGAAAAATTATTTTACACGTAATTGAAAAAATGTTCACCCTACTCCCCAATACTCCCTGTCTGTTTTATGATAGGAATTATAATTTTAGACATCAAGTAAATTTTAAATCAATGTCTACACATTCACCTAACACATATTAAAAAAAATGAAGATATATTTAAAGACTTTTAAAGAATTGATTTTTAAAAATATATTTTGACCAACATCACAAAATTCATATAACTGGCCCAAACTGGCAGATGATTAAATAAGCAATTCAATATTCTACTTTCCTATTTGTAAGCATTATGTTTCCAGTGGTAAGGAGCCTATTAGAATAGCATTAAAAAAAGAATGTACAAATGTTAATAATTGATTTATCAAAAAAAAAATTTATTTCCTTCTCCTTCAGGACTTTTTATTCTCATGTTCATAACTAAACCTAAACATCAAAAGAATTCTGGCCTTATAATGAAGAAAGGGGCCTCTTTCAAAATAGATAATTTCAGGGCCGCTGGGTCAGGGATACCTGGGGGTACTTTGACTAAAAATAAACTAATGCTTAGAAATCTGCCCTTTGATAAGCAATGGTGCCTCCTTCAAAATTTGTGAATTTCATGGCTTATGGATTAAAACACGAACCAAATACAATCGCTGGAAAGTTGTTACATGATACTCAGGTGACCTATAAAGCCCGTGGGCCTCTTGTTTTTCTCACCATCTTAAATTATATTTGTATATTTAAAGAATTTATTCCTTTCTATTGCTACAATGTATACAATGTATTTAGTAGTACCATATGTATATATGTTAGTTTTACTTTGGCAATTTCACAAAATATTATATTAGGAGAGGACTATCTAATTTACTGAACTTGTGTCCGATTCTTTTGACTTTGTCAATAAAAATGTTCAATTCACAGTGTTACTACATAAATAGCTTGTCTAATTTTATTGTGTATTTATACATTTTAGTTTTATAAGCATTATTGTGATAATTATAAAGGTAAAATTGTGCTATTATGAAAGATGTCATTTTTCAAAGCATTATGCAATACTCATAAAAGTACCTGCCTAAATTCCAATGTTTTTGTAATTTTTGTCACTTTTTGTTTACTAACATGGCTGTTATTTGAGGACCCCATTGGAAATAAGCTTTTTTAAAAAGGCTTTTATGGGCTATCCTTAGGTACTATCTATCATTTGTATGTCATGCAACTTATTTAAGAATAATAGCATGTATATGTTCAATTAGATCTTGTTTTATTAGCATAGTGTTAAGATAATGTGTGTGTGTTTTTTTCTATAAGTAGGCTAATCTGTAATGTTTTAAATGTGAATTATGACATTCTGTTATATTTTTACCGGAATAAAATGAAATAAAATGAAACTAGTGTTACCAGACAGAGCGTTTGGGTCATCAAACCATCTCGCAGGCTGGTGACGGAATGATAGTTCAAACAGTTAAAAGTGAATTTCTGATTCTGATGTGTACATTCATAATTCAGTTTTGTAGTTCATTTTGTTTAGATGTAGTTAAACACAAAAATGTAAATTTAACAAACATTTCACAATTAACTTAAAAGGGGAGATTTGACATAATTTGTATCTAAGAACCGTAACTGCATATTATTGTTAACAGAGTTATCTTTCTTATATGCCTTTATGTTGTCACCAGTAATAAACTACTTCCCATCGCTATCTTTGAGTCTGATTGTGCTACATCTTTAGTTGTAGAAATCTGGGGATAACAAACGGAAATCAAGCTTAAAAGTCCCATTGAATCAATTTAAAGCGGAAACAAAGGGGAAAAAAAAAAGAAACTTCAAAAAGATCATAGGTGGAGGGCCATTGATGTACAGGAGAGGACTACCTAAGTTTTTAGATCTTGTGTCCAATCCCTTTGACATGTTTTCTATAAAATATGTTAAAAAATCATTGATGAATAAGCAGCCCATGTCGACCGGTAATATCCGTCATTTATTCCTTATTATGATCGGGCAAACACGATATCAGTAGACAATGTAAGTGTAAATAATAGTCTAACCATTCATTAATATAAAACGTCAGAAAGCATTCAAATTAATGAAAAAGTGTACCTAATGACATGGTCATTTTCTAAAGCTTAAAACATAACAAGATTACTTCAGACAAGACTGTTGAGATCCTTTATCATCCTATTTGTCAATAATTAAATATAATGTTCGTGCATAGATAATACTCTTGCAATACTACTCGACCGGAAGATGTGTACTACATTTGCTTAAAAAAGCAAATGAATATGGTACCGGTATATTTAGATAAGGAAATTGGCGGTAGAAAAATGAATTCAAATATCGATATATCTTCTTGGTGATTTAGATTGCATAGCATGAAATTTCTTCTATTGGTGTATAATTTGTGTATAATTTATGGAATAAAGTCTTCTTTGTATAAATACAAAAATAACAACTTCAGAGTACTTCTGTGTACAGTCTGATTGTATTATAGCTAAATAATTCATCAAATGATCATTGAAAAAGAAACATCGCAGAATGAGACATCTTGTTTTGATGTGTAGAATATTTGCTTTTTAAAATAAAAATGATGTGTGCTTTTGATTGTACACAATCGAATCCTTATTTATTAAACAAATTGTTTAAAGACAAAGTCTCATAAGAATATATTAATAGACTTGAATGTCATTGAAAATAGTCAGAAGTGACAAGGACATAGACATACATGTAGTTTTCAAATATCATAATAATAGGCGTGAGTGTAATTGAAAAACGTTATATATAATATATATATTGTATTTGCTGACAGGGTCATTGAATCGATCTTTGAGGCTTTGATTTAAATTTTTGGTTTTGATTTAATTTTATTATTAAAGGTCTTTGAAATTTAAGCATTTAAATTTGATTTTATTTGATAAGTTTAAAAATATTCGCTTTCCAATAAATAAAAAAATCATTTGTATATCTCTTTATATAATAAGAATTATTCTAATTTGCTTAATAGTATAATG
Organism: Saccostrea glomerata; assembly: GCA_003671525.1. Classification (NCBI taxonomy): domain Eukaryota; kingdom Metazoa; phylum Mollusca; class Bivalvia; order Ostreida; family Ostreidae; genus Saccostrea; species Saccostrea glomerata. The sequence goes on along the minus strand of PRKT01001241.1, from coordinate 12,303 downwards.
AAGATTAAGATAATTGTATAATAATTAGCAGTAAAAGCTAATAAGAGATTTGAAAAGAAAAAAATGATTGAAGCGTAAAATAGGACACATGAAGAAGGATATGGAGAAAACGAACAGCATTCAATCTCAAAGTCCATTAAATATTATACAAAATATGAATAGAGCAAACACGGACTGCCAAAACATCAGAGGTGGGATCAGGTGCCATGGAGGAGTGAGCATCCCCTGCCGACCGGTCACACCCGCCGTGTGCTCGTTGTCATGATCAGGAAATAACGGGGAAAAATATCCTTCGTCGATTCAGTTTAAAAATAATGGACTAACAATTGGTATGAAAAACGTCAGTCAGCATTTGACTCAATGATAAATTGTATTTGCTGACAAGGTCGACCATAGAACTTACGAAATGATGATTTTAAACGAGACTGCTGATATTCTTGTTTCATCAACTTGCTAGTCAATAATTTATCTCGTTTAAGAAATTGTTCATACGTAGAACATGCTCTTGCGTATCGAACATATTAGAAAAAGCTAGATTAAATAAACAAATGAAATCAAATATTTTCATTATATTGTTTTAAATTATTGATTAATTTAAAAAAAAAAGAAGACACAAACGAGATAATCTCATGGTATTGGTTGTAAAAAAGCATTAACAAACAGTATAATAATTAAAAAACAGCGGATTTAAAACGCAGAAAAAGCAGAATATAAATAAGCGAATTTAAAGAAAAAGTGTTTTCTTTGTCTATGTTTAAAGAAGAGCATGCGCATATTTGATGGAGGGGGTATCAAAAGGGTGGTGATAATTTTAGAAATGCATGACAATAGTGAATAATGGTATAACGTAAAATTGCAAAAACGCAACAGCTTCTTCAGATACTGCCCAGAATGAATGTTTTACACACACATAGAATAAATGAATGTAAGACCTTGGCCTTTGTCCTTTTTGACCTCAAGATAAAGAGTTGTCTTCCTTACCCCTTGGGAAGTTGTGGTATAAAATGTCATTGCAAAAGCTCAAAGGCTTCTCGAGATATTGCGCATTTGAAATAAATTCAAACTTCTATATGAAATGTATTTTGTTCTATAATTCCGTTTTTATTCTTTTCTTTCTAATGTTCCAGTTAAAGAGTAATAACCAATAGAAGCTCAAATCTGAATCTATCTAAAAGTAAATGTTTTTGAAATTCCTTCAAAAACTCGGGTGCCATATTTTCAAATGATTAACTTGTATGTATAAAAATGTCAAAACTCTAAAAATTTTCAAAAAACAAGTAAAACAAGGTGAGCAATGCAATGTTTAAATAAATTTCAATAATATGTATTCCATTTTGTGCATGTATATTTATGATGTTTAAATAAAGTGTACCAATTATATTCTACTTTAAATCCATTCCTTACTTTACAATGAAGGTTAAATAAACAACATCACGCTATTTGGTTTAGCAACGACATGTAGCAGCTTTATTGTACAATTAACATTGTAGAATATGAAACATCGTAATTGTATACATGTATATAGTAATGTTGGATTGAATAAATATAGATAAATTTGAATTTGTATCGTGCACTGCGTGTCGTCCTTGGCATTTAACAACTACTCACTATTGGGAGTTTCCTGCATTGATTGTTCAATCTGTTCTTCATGGGGGCACATGGAGGCAAAAAAAATACTTTTTTCTGCAAGAAAAAGCTTTCTGATTTTTTTCTTAAAGGATGACTTCACTTAACGCTGTATTTGGGGTTTCTTCGATCACTTCTGTTGATTTTAAATCTGAACTTAATTTCACCTGTATATATTTATTACAGAATTATGTCAATTTGACACCAAATTTAACTGTAAAAAATAATTTCACACTGTAATACAGTAATTAATTTCAAGTGTTTTTTCCTTACGGTTTTACAAATACAGAGCGTTTACACTTAGCTGCCCTTGATTAAACATTATTTATGTATGAGAGGTAGAGCTAACATCATAAGAATGAATCTAAAATTAGACTGGATGAATAACAATGACATGTTTTTAAATTTACGAGATCTCTATTTTTCATCTTCCTATTTATTCTGTACAGAATTTCTCTATTAATCTCCTTTGAACACAACATTAATTGTGCAAATATACAACAACTGTTTAAAGGAGAACAATAGACAATCATGCGCTGACTATAAAAAAAGGGGGCATCCTCATTATCGTATGGAGATTGAAGAAATTGTGGCGACCCCCGCCTTAGAAAACAGATTCATACACCGTAAATACATACTTTTATTATTGTAATGAAGTAAAGTTGAAGATTAGATGATCAATTCTGCAATTGAAAGAAAAATGTTTGTTTTAAAAGTTGCTTTTGAAGCAATTTTCGCATATCCTTAAGTGCAGTCATCCTTTATCACAGTGCCCCGTTCATATTTTGGAATATAATTGGATGCGTACAATAGATATGAAAGAGTATTACTTTTTTTGAAAATGGGTTTGGTCATTTATTTTAACAAACTTGAATTTCTTTTACCCAAGAAAGCTTTGTGACGTTTAATTGAATAAAGCTCAGGGATTCTGCAGAATAAGGGAAAGTGTGAAATGTTTAAAGACGAGATGATGCAAGATGGATGGATGAATTTAGACATTGGACGACATGAGATTTGAATTGCTTACTTGAACAAATCGGTTAAGGATTATTACAAATGTTTTTCAAATGTGATATTTGATATTCAGAAAATTGTTGATCAATGCTAAGAACACAATCTTGTAATGCCAATTTCTTCAATGTAGAATGGTATTGTATCGAGGTCAATTTTCTGGAGTACAGACAACGGTCCTCAAGTGTCCTGGAGCCCATATGTTTACAGTATATCACCACAGGGGTTCCTGTTGTAAATGTCATATTTATTAAGGAGAAAACAATTATAATAATTTCAATCATAATAAAAACAATGAAACGTAAGAAGATAATAAACAGTATACAAAATTAAAAGTCAATTTTTTTCATGATTTTTACTACGTTTATACAAAAAAGTAACAAGTTTCGAGTGTTTTTAAATAGATAACTCCTAATGATCGCCAAAACTGACTCTTTAAAACAAAATTATTCTATATGAACATATAAAAAACTGTCATTACCAATGCATTAAATACTTTTTAAAAAATTCAACATTAAAATTATCTGCCCTTCTAATATGACATAACCTAAACTTCAGGTGTCATGGTTTTTATAATCTTGAATCGATACGAAACATATTTAGTCCGGTATCATGCACTGAGTAAGATCAAGGCTACTGACAGATACTCAGTAAGTTGGGTTTACATGAATTCAACAACCTCCTTTAAAGTCGGTAAGATTACCTTTTTAGAAAATATTGCTAATTATTTAAAGTTATCAATGGGTCGTATTTTGGTTGACGAGTTTTTTCCCAAATGTTAGATCTTTGTTTTATGCTTATGTTCTGTCTGCCTAATCAATACTGTGTATGTGACCGGTCAACATGGGAAGCTCAATCCCTCTAGGCACCTGATTTAGGGGGTCTTGCTCACAAGTATAACTGATTACTCAGGGATTTTTAGAAGAAGTTAACATGTTGAACATTCATATTTAAACGAGAAAGACGGAATACAATTTTTGAAATGTTCACAGGCATATGAACCATTTTTAAGATGTAAGATATAAGATCCTTACATGTTCTTTGTTTTAAAGTATTTTGTTTTCAAATAAGCGAAATGAAATAATAAAACGTAAACAGAACAAAGCGCTAAATTTACCTCCAGTTTTCATTATATATTCTACTGTCTCCTTTCTAATTTTCACAGGTTCCATATCCCCTTCCAGTATAATGTTGCGTTCGTTAAAATCAATGAAGACAATGAAAACCTACAATTAAATACCAAAACAAAGGGTAGCATAATCAAGCAATTGTGTGCGTATAGTATTAAATATTCATTTCTATATCAGTATTACCTTCGCATGAATTTGATGTAATTGGCGTATATCCTTATTATCGTTGATAACTAAAGAATTGCAGGGGTCAATAAATTCTTTAGCTAATTCCATGTGAGAATTTCTACAGTCCCCACTAAAGCTAATTATTGCTTGGGTGTTTTCTATTGGGTTATGGGTGTGTTTATCCTGTCTCCAAATAGGGTTAAGACGGTTGAGCTCTTTATCCTGTTTCAACTGAAATTGAAGAAATTATTAAGCAACATGTTTATTTTATCTAGTGTTCAAATATCATAAAAAAAAAACAAATGTAAAGAGTTTGATTAAACTGTTTGCATTTGCTCTTGCTTATTTTAATTTTGTGAAAGTTATTTACAGAGTTTACTGTCCAGTTTGTCTTGATGATGGCGATTAACATGATTATGATGACAGAGATCAGAAGGATATCCACTACAAAAGAAAACAAATGCAAAGTAGGCTATATAATTCGTATGAAGGTAGTCCAGGAGAATTGATACTGTATGGAGTATGGTAAATACCAACGCTGTAAAAAGAAACCTTAAAAGCGATGTAATATAAGTAATATTTATTTATTCCGTGTATATATTCCGTGAATATTTTTATCAACTGCCCTACAGATATTTTCCATCATAAATAGTTGAATGATTCACAGTGGCAGATATTTCATCCTATTGTTTTCCCAAGTCTCGACGTTCTTACTAACTGAAGGATTGTTTAAATTGTTTATCATATCATTTGTTTGTTTTTTTCTTGGTTTTGATTAATTTGTCTAGATCACAAACACTATTCAAGGAAAATTCCGTTTATGCTCAGTAAAAATTTCTAATATTATAATACATTGGTCCTAACATCATTTTAAATTTTTCATAATAAAGAAAGATATGGAGATCACAAACAGGTGGGATCAGGTCCCACGGAGGAGTGCTGACCGGTCACATACGCCATGTGCTACTTATCATGATCGGGAAATAACGAAAAAAAAATCCGTCGTCAATTCAATATATAAATAATGGAGTGATAATTAGTATGAAAAACGTCTGTCAGCATTTGACTTAATGATAAATTGTATTTGCTGACAACATCATTGTATCGACCATAGAACTTTAAACGAGACTGCTAATATTCTTGTTTCATCAACTTTCTTGTAAATAATTTAACTCGTTTTAGAAATTGTTCATACGTAGAACATGCTCCTGCGTATCGAATCAACTGAGATATTTACACACCGTAAAATAACTGATGTAGCAAAGTAAAAGATGTCCTAACATATTTGGTACATAGTTATATCCCATATATAAATCTTACCCTAAAATTAGGGTGTTGCGTTTCTATTGATTGTGAGTATAGTATTTGAAGGCTTATTTCAAAATGAAATGTTCATGCAGAATATATTTTATATTTCATTTATATCTTCAAAATAAAATAATGAGTCAGTCAGATCATGTTACTTTGTGAAACTTGTCTCGAATTATCATAATACTTGATGAACGGAGATTAATTGTACAATACATTATTAAAATATAATAAATTTGTTTGATGTGTGAAGTCTTACCATTAGTAAAGTTGTCATTTCTATCTTTGTTTATTTTGCTTTCCTTCTTAAACTTTTCCTCTTGGTTCTTCATTTGGTTTTTAGTCACAGAAACTTTGACCAAAAGTTCTGCGTAATTTTTAGAATGCATTTTATCGTTACTTTCACAAATGCTAACCCGTTTATTTAAATGACTGTGTTTGTACTTAATTTCTCTTGTCTCTTTGGTTAAAGTCTTTAATCGTTGCGATATCATTTTTTCCAAATTCTTGATTTTATTATCAGATAGTTGTATCAAACTCATTCTTTGTTCCTTTTCACTTTTTAATTGTTGCTCTAAACTTTCAGAACGCTCTTTAGTGGTCATCTCTAGGTCATCTTTATATTTCTCGATTTCATTTTCATATTTCTTTAATTTATTACTCATATCTTGTATCTTTTTCTCTAATTGATGTAGTTTATCTTTACATAATGTTTGTTCTAGTTCTAAATCTTTGCTTTTCACATGCCTAAATCTTTCAAAATCATTTTTCTCCTCCTTTTCCATTTCGTTTTGGACCTTTGATATATTTCCATTTCCCTCCTCCATCTGTTTTCTTTCAGGGCCAAATAAGATGGAATGAATGAAAGGAATGATGAGGAAGGAAGCAAATATGATGATATAGATAATCGTATATCTAACTATGAAAGCAACATTCTTCCAGGAAGAGGTGTCCTTTTGAGTCGTAATATTTCTATGTTTTCTGTTCCCTCTATGCATTTTAGATGAATGCCTCTGCAAAACAATGTTGAAATGTATGCAATTAATTCAAAATTTACCACCTTAAGACTAAGATATTGAAGAGAAGCATTTGTATTATATAAACACCAAAGAAATTGGAAAACCGCGAAAGTTTTTTTTATTTTTTTTTATCTTTGAACACAATTTGTTTGTTCTTTCTATGTGACATAATTGGTTAGAATAAAATTAATTTTTAGAAAATCAATTTTCTTTAACTTTGAACATAAATGAAATAAAATGCTATTTTGTATTGTTAGAAATTTTATTTTCTTATCGTCCGTTAGGAAACATGAGCTATAAAGATCTTAAACCATGAATAAAATAGAACACATATATGAAAAAAAAACACACGCATAAAATGTACAAGGACAAATAAGAAAGCAACACATAAAACAACTAGAAACATATATACACAAGAAAACATTGATGTAACCATCAATTGTCGCCCGGTAAATATATAAAGAAAACAACGAAAATGAATTTTGATCAACAAATCGCTTCAATGTGTGTAAAAAGACATGCGTTTAATTGATGGAGACGAAAGCCGCAAATATTAAAAAAAATGTAGTCGGATAAAAATCAAACAAAAACGATACCATTTTAAAACTTTATCAATTCCTCAAGTAAATGTTGGCTGCATGAAATATAAATTGGAGTTAGACACATGCATCATTTATATCTTAAAAATGTATTAATTTTCAATATTAGAATATAAAACACGATCTGTGCAGAGTAGATTTTTATCCGAGAAGTAAAATTCGATGTTCTAAAAAAGGGACCTGTCGTTGTTTCGATAGTAAATGATAAGTAACTTTATATATTAAATATGAAAAACATATATACTTTTACAGATTCACTTTATGGAAGTAAATATATCATGTATCTCGTAATTTATAAACGGAAAGAACATTCTGATTAACAATCTTTACAATGTTTAGAAAACCTTTGATTCTACATAACTACTCCCACCCCAATCCCCATACACCAACACTTAAACTTATATGTATAGAGCAGCCCGGTCCTCCGGGCTGCAATAACAAGAAGGCACATATAAAACACTAATCCCTGTAAAAGTACACATATGTTTCAATACACGAGAGTTGTTAGAAAAGTTCGCGGACAAGTTCTATTGTGAGGGCGCTATTTCCATGAAACCGGTTAAACTTTCCAGATAAAAACTTTACCTGCTTTCCAATAAATATACAAAGATTGGGTTGTTTTCCGGTGATAATTAAAAAAATATATATAGCTTTATTATTTGAATAAAACATGCTTCACGCTACTTTTTTAAACGTTCATATTACATAGACTTTTTAATGAAATTAAAAAAATGCACAATTGTAGCAAAAAGAGAATTATGAAATTTTACCGGCCGTTACAGTATTGATGAAACGTCACTTTTTTGAAGTTTTGAATTGAATTGGATGGAGTATGAATGTTTAATAGCTATTTCTGCATAACCACCACGTAAATTGAAAGCCAAGAATGGGAACTTCATTGAACGTCATGGAGCACCAAGCTACTAAAATGTATGTGTGTACACAGGAAATGTCCAAAAAAAAAACTTAACTGCTTCTGTATGCTGTTAAAAATTGTCTACACGTAAAAAAGACAATAATATGCAATTGGTAGTGGCTTCATAAGAATGGAAGGATTAAAAAGTTTTATTATCAACTTTCATGCGATACCTCAGAAACCCCACTTAAGGCATGGAAGTTGCGTCTACGGATTTTGCATTGTTTCCAAACCTGATCATGATCGCTTAACTCCGTAGACAATCATTTAAAGATCTCGCTTATATCCGAACAACACTTAATACACTATAAAAGAAAAGTAACATGTCTCGATATTGATATTTGATTTTTAAGTAGAAAAAAGACAAGAAAAGTCAAAGAAATTTAAGATATTTAGAACAAATAAAAATCTTAACGGGTTTGAAATATGATTGTCACGTCACTAACGTCAAGTGATTGCCCCGTGAATCCTATGACCGCATAGTAAAATCGTTGTAAATTTTCAATGTTTTAGTAAATGAACCTGATTTGAGGGTATTTACATAAACAAAATATAGGAATTTAATTTGACATAGGTCACACTTCACAGTACACAATAGATTTTCTGTAAATCAATGTGACCGCAAACTTTCCTAACAACCCTCGTATGAATAAAAAATCTTCAGAAATTTAAAATAGTACTATGTAGGATCAAATTAAACTTACCATGGCACCTGTTCTCATCAATGTTTCTTTTTAAAAGGATGACTGCACTTAAGGATATTAGAAATTTTATCAAAATTAACTTTCGAAACAGGCATTTTTCTTTTAATTGCAGAAATGATCAACATCTTATCTACAACTTTACTTAATTACATTTAGTAACAGTATACATTTATGATGTACAAATCTGTTTTCTGAGGCGGTCGTCAACACAATTTATTCAATCTCCGTACAATAATGAGGACGCCCACTTCTTTACTGACTTTATAAATATATAGTGAGCGAATGTTTGTATATTGTTATCCTTTTAAAAGTAATTGTATATTTGGATAAATAATGTATTAAAAGGAGATTAATAGACAAACATGCGCTTATGGTTAAAAAGATAAGAAATAGTCTGCTTCTTCTTACACTCCCTTTCTCTATTGTTACCAATGGCTGTGAAACGTTAAATATTATAATTTACCACGTGATATCTTACTTCCGGTAATCTTGTGAATACTAAATTTCGTCAGGTGACGTTTTGATAGCATGTTTTGTGATAACTAGGACACTGCTCGAACACGTTAAATAGTCAGCCATCGATTTAAAATATTCCTTACTTACATGGATAGGCTTATATGGTTTAAACCTTTGTAAATAATGTACTTGTGTCACGCATAATGTTCAATCAAGGGCAGGTAAGTGTAAAATCTCTGTATTTGGAAAACCGTAAGGACAAAAAGCATTAAATTAATCATTGTGTTACAGTTTAATATTAATATTATTTTTTACATTTAAATTAAATGTCAAATTGACATACTTATGTTGTAAATATATAAAAGTGAAATTAAGTTAAAATTTAAAAGCTACAGAAGCGATCGAAAAATATCCAAAACACAGCGTTAAGTGCAGTCATCATTTGTATTGTTTAATTGCACTTTGAGACAGATTACTGTTCATTAACTTGAAATTTCATTTAAACCTTTAAAAAAATAATAAGAAAGGGTAACAATAAATTTGAAGCAGTAAAGACTGGACTCTTCAAAAACTATATGATAAATATTTTGCAGTTAATATTTCCACAACACAAAGATGATTTATTATTTGAATATTGATTGAAGAAGAAAAAATGCTGACTTTATATATGGCAGAGAGTTTCTCATACAAGAACGATTTTATTCCATACCTTTTTGTTCTTGGTTTTTAGACGTCTGCAGTATTTTCTTGGCTAAAATTGTAAAAATTATTTGTTAAGAACACTAAATTAAAAAAAAAATCCTAACCTTCAGAGAATTTCAAAGATTTTCAGAGCAATGGCTTTTAGTTTTTAACTATGGTAATTTTGACAAATTTCAATAATTTAACTAACTTTTGCAATCTTTTTTTTTAGAATAAATCTATACGATTTTTCTTGATTTTTCAATTTTCAATTTTTCAATTTATTTTGTTCAGTATAGATCAAAAGTGCTTGCCTACGTGTTTAAGGACATTCGGTTGCCTTGCTTCTTTTATACAGCCATTTGTAATAAGTTTTTCAAAAGATATAAAATTCAAAATTAATTTCAATGCTTTGTTGTTTAACCTCATCATCATAGAAAATTTACATTCCTCAGAAATCAAACACGATTGGATTGAATTTCTTTGTCCATAGGGATTATTATGCTTCCTGCTACTCCCTCTCTCTATAATCAAAGGATTTATATAACGTAAGCATACTATGCTACAATAGGGCACACCTTTCTTTCTTTTAGAAAATCCGACAGCACGCAAGCCATGGATCAAACTCACGTCCGCCAATCGTCAGTCCGACGCGCGACCGAATGCATTAGAAGTGTTCGCTTATACGAGGGTTGTTCGAAAAGTTGTTAGACAGAGGCGATAAAATTTATACTATGAATTATATATATATACAAAAGTTTTAAGTAAATTAAAACAACAAAAGTTAGAAAAATGTTAAAATTTTAGATTGATATCTGAAATATTTACCAAATTATCATAAAATAAAAAGACATTTGTTCACCAGCTATTTAGTCGCTATTTAGTTGTTATTTAGTTGCATGACGTAATTGTTTCTCAATGTCCATATTCTCTACCTCATAGACTTATCTTGATGATATTCCTTATAGTTAAGTAAAGATTTAAACTTGTCTTGTTTATATAATTTTTGAAATGTCATAAATAGCTTATTTTGAATGCATATACGAGGGTTGTCTCAAAATTTCGTAGACTGAGCTCATATCTTTTAAAGAAATTAAGGTATCTTAATAAAATTTTCAGGGTGGATAAAGCGTGTTCTTGGCAGATAAATTACGAAGTTTTATGATGTTTACTTGAAAACTTTTTGAGTAATAACATTTAAAGTGATATCGTTCTCTAACACCCGGAGCAATCTGCAACGTCAAAAAAATACAAATGTCTACAGTTCAAATTTTTTGAGAAAATATTTCAATTACCAGAATCTAATTCTTAAATTAAACGAAACGGTTATAGTTATAATTGTGAAATATTTTATATGACACTAATAAAATAATAGCAAAGAAAAACAATGAACAAGAAAAATTTGATGAGGCCTGGAAGTATTGGAAGAATTTATTTAATTGATATCTCTCTCTCGCTCTCCCCCTCCCTCCCTTTCTCCCCCCTCTCTCTCTCTCTCTTTCTCTTTCTCTCTCTCTCTCTCTCTCTCTCTCATTTTGCTTTTTGTAAAACCATGGAAAAACAATAAATTAAAAAAAATAAATAAATAAATGTGAAATATCTTAATTACTATGATATGATCAAACATTTAAATATGTAAACAAAGTATATGCATGTACAGGTATGAAATAATAATAATTTGAAAACGCTACATTTCTACGGGCTTTTCATCTGTTTTCTCTAAGGGAGTAGCACAATGAAACTTTTGTCCATTTCTTAGCCCCGTCTTTTATTTTAACTACTGTTACTTACATATACATAGAGAAACCGTTTTAATCATTTTAAATACTCAGGAGGGGAAAAAGTTTCCTAGTCTAACAAACCTTTATGACTGGTACATTTTTGTAAGAGTGAATTCGGGATCAAAACACTTGATCATAGTCCAGTGCGCCGCCTGTGCCAACACAGCCGCCATTTTTCAGAAAGTCGGATTTCAACCTCATGTATATAAAACGTTATAAAAATCATATTTATCAAATCATAAACACCAAAATTTGGGGAAATGTAGTTAATAGAACAGTATTAAGAATTTTCATTTCCATTAAAAAAAATACGGGGTAGTAATTACATTTCCGTAGGATTTTAAATAATAAATTATATAATATACCAAATTTAATTGCAACTCTTGGGTTTTGCGCCGCCTACCTACACCAGACAATGAAATGTGTCTTTTAGATTGGAATAATTTGTGTAGTTACTCCATATTTGTCCATAAATTTATTAGGTAGTGTTGGTTTAATCTATTTACGAAGTTTCATTAATGTATGACATAGGGTTCCTACAAAACAACGCTTGTCTACGGAATTTTGGGACAACCCTCGTACATGTAATATTGTAAATAGATCTATACATAGTGAAATGTTTTCACTTGATTAGCGTATTTGCTTGTCGGTGTTCCACATTTATCACATATGATCAACTTTGAACTATCTTTCAACAAATCAATATAAACTTTTACATTTCTCGTCTCTTTTAATATGTTTTGGAATTTGAAAACAAGTACTTTGAATGCATTTTATTTTTCAGTAGCCCATTTAAATGTTTCCTAGGACCATGTGAGTTTTTCCAGGGGTGGGACTTCATAGTATTTTAGAAAAAGAAACCTACCCCCTTTCTGATGAGTAGTATAAGCCGCCTGGATGGGGG
>PRKT01001240.1:100731-111540 GCA_003671525.1 Saccostrea glomerata | reverse complement strand
CTCACTATCAGTAAGGAGATCAGAGGTTAGGCACTGTGTTATATAGATACTATACCCTTACATGGGATAATAAAATCATAGGGGAGACCACAGGTCACCCAATGTAATCCATAAATGTTAAACTCTAATATATCATATATCTTATAATATTGAAGTTAATGTTGCTCAGCAACCCCCCTCCCACTCTTCGTTTTCTAATACCCATCACAGATGGTTATTCCCTTGACAAAAATAATTTTTCTGGTTTTTTTTTTACACTAAAAGGCTTCACAGTATCACGATTTATTCTATTTTCACTTTACGTATACAACGCACTACATTTTGTAGCGGAGTAAACAGACCCGAGAGACGTGAACTGCGCGGGGGACCTGAGGTCCTAGTTCAGCGTACGTTTTATCCTTCTGCGTGTCGGGGCCAACACAGTAAAACAGTTCAGGGAGAACCCTGACTAAGCGAGATTAACTTTAGATAAATAAATTTGTCAATGAATAGGATTTAGCAAAAATGTCACTTAAATATAATTCAAACTTTAGTTTAGGTTATTGTTATTATTTAAAGATTGGTAAAACTTGTGTAAAGGTATCTTTAAGATGACTCAAAATTGTTTAAAGAAATTTTGACTTAAGTTTCTGTACATAATCTGTAGCTTAAAGACAGCGTTTTGAACATAAGGCTGCTGAAGCACATAAAACTGTAGTTTCCGAGTTGCTTAATGGTAACTCAAATGAATGAACTTTTTATAGCGAACATAAGTTATCTTTAAAGCTACCATTAAGGTATTGATTAAAAATAAAATTTTTGTTCTGTGTTTAGCATGTTTCAGGATGTAAATCTTGTGTAGGTTTACTGGAGAAATTTGATAAATGTAAACATTACACGTTTCCTTTTCATAATCAAATTTGTATTGAAAGTGTACCTTGTTATTTATTGAAAAACAAGATATTTTTGTAAATCACTAATTCCCTCGTATGGCAGCTTATGGGAGAGTTTTTGAAATGCAAATCAAATTCCAAAGTCAAGGTAAACAGGTTAAAATTATTATCATTGTGTTCTTCGAAAGGTCTTGTTACTAGGAACACGCCTATCAAATATGAAAGCCCTAGCGCTTACAGTTCAAAAGTTATGACTCATGTTAAGTTTTGCAGAAAGCAGGTCAAATTCTAAGGTAAAAGTCAAAAAGTCACAATTGTTGATATCCAAAGGAAAATAATTATGTCACAAGTAATAAATCTATGAAATATGAAAGCCCTAGTGTTAACTATTCAAAACTTATAACAAGGGGTGAAGTTTTTAAAAGGCTGGTCAAACTATAAGGTCAAGATAGAAAGGTCGTTACTGATGATATCCAAAGAAAGATCTTGTCACAAGTAATACACCCATAAAATATGAAACCCTTAGTGCTTACTATTCAAGGGTTATGGCAAAAATTGCAATTTGAATAAAGTGGGTCAAATTCTTAAGTCAAAGTCAAAAGGTGAAAAGTATTAATACCCATTGAAAGGTCTTGTCGCAATGATAACTATGTGAAGCATGAAATTCCAAAAATCAACTGTTGTGTTTGGTCATCAATAAAAGTGATGACCAAGGTTAAACGTTGTTAATTTTTCGTAAAAGTGCGTCAAGGGTACTCGACAAAAAACTAAGAAATACACCTGTGAGGTAAGAAATACATAGCTAGCTCACTTAACAGTTATGGGACGGTAATTTTTTATGGACAAACAGATAAACAGATGGTTAGAGTAGAAATCATAAATACCCCTAGTCATTGAATACTGGGGCAAAAATCTTTTTACCTACATATGTCAAGAGCTAGTCCCAAACGCTAACTTCACTTGATTCTCAAACTTTATCAAAATATTGGCAAACAGATTTTCATTACAGTGTCAAGGTACTTAAAGTAATTAGAACAATTATTGACATTACGAGTTATGTATGAGATGAATTAAAGAAAGAAAAAGCAATGACTAGTTTTCATTTGAAGATGATTTTTAATTACATGTTATTTCTTTACCCAAAACACAAAAAACACTCTTCCATTATTTATTTGAATGTGATAACCTTTATCCTATAACAGCACCGTGACGATCAGTGGGCGATAAGAGGTACCCAGAAAATGTACAGTAAATATTATTATCACTGCCTCCATAAAGGTACGAGCCATGGTTTTGCATAGTAAGATACACGGTATCGCCGACATCTAGTTCAAGAGCAGCGGAGTTACTCCCTGGGCCATAGCCTCCTACAGCATGGGCATAAAGAGAATTGACGTAAATGTTGTTATGGTAGAGCTCCACCCATTCAGATAGTGCTCGTTGAGCCAGGGCGTGGAAGTGAAAGGCATAAATACCGGCTACTGGGGCTGTAAATATCCCGGTGTTGGTGCTGTAACTGTTTTGTTGATTTAGGAAAACCACATTAAATACTATCTTGGAGGATGAATGCTCGTTATGGCTTAGACCAACGGAGAAAGCTACTTCCGATTGTAAGTCATAACCTAGAGAATGATTTCATGAAAAGGAAAGATATTGCTTTATCGTTCTTAGATAATAGAAATAGTATATAGTTGAAGTATATCAGTAAGGGAGTGAGCGAAGTTTCAGTTCCATAAGGGCAAATCATGGTCCTGATCTTTAACTAAGGCAAATTAAATTTAAATAGGATGAGTGCGTGTATTAAAGTCAATGTTAAAACAACAGAAATTAAAGATAAGCTAAAAAGAAATTACCACTTCCGTAAATTGTCGAGGACAAAAGTGCTCCACAGAAGGTGGTATAGTATTCATCATCATCTCCATACAGTCTAGCACTTTTACCTGGTCTAGATTTTATTTTGACGGTTTCTCCTTTTCTAAGGTGCAGAACAGCTGTGTTACCTGCGTCTACATAATATCCACCCGTATACCCATAAGATCCCAAAACATAATGGCTGTCGTGGAACAGCTCAAGCCAAAATTCCTATCAAAAGGAGACAACAGAAAGGTCACATGATGGTGAAAGTTTAAATCATTAAACAAAAAAGTTTAGCTTTGCATTTGATACACTTTTAGCAAAAAAGATTTATAAAATGCTAACACTGCTTTCATAGGACAAGGCATGGAAGTGAAACAGGTAAGTTCCCTCGATGGGGGCGGTAAAAGTTCCCGTATTACTATTGTATCCACTACCAATATTTGTAATGACTTTGTTGTAATTTAAAACAGATCCACCACTTAGAGTAACATTCATGGTTAGAACTGCCGAAAATCCTACAGGTCCGCCGTCCAGTTCTATTTAAAAACAGGATATGTTTGAGAACTGTCCTTTAAT
The DNA here is from genome assembly GCA_003671525.1 of Saccostrea glomerata. Lineage (NCBI taxonomy): Eukaryota > Metazoa > Mollusca > Bivalvia > Ostreida > Ostreidae > Saccostrea > Saccostrea glomerata. Next base: position 108,235 of record PRKT01001240.1, on the reverse strand, counting down.
TCACATAAACACTTTGATTGATTGATTAAAAAATCGCCAGTGTCATTTCATCAAACAGATTAAACTTCGGAATTGTAACATTTTGAAAAAGTAGACAATGTCATATATAAGCAAAGGACGAGCATTGCTTTTCATTCAGAGTGCACACGGAGGTCACAACAGGGAAATAAAGTGAAACATATTACAGAATTTTCTCAATACCGAAAGAAATTGGAAATTAGAAATATTTTTCGTCTCCAAAAACATAGAGCACAGACTTGCCAATCTTAGAATTTCATACACAATCTCATAACCAATGCATGATATATATTCATTTATAGATAGGAAATCCTTGTGATCTGTATTTTCTAAATCAAAATGTACATTAAAGGTAATGAAAATTTGAACAGAAATGAAAAAATGTTATTTGACCAATTTTGTGACCTTACCGTGACCTTGGTTAATACTATTACTTACAATTTACAATCAAGCAACAGTTTTTTCCTGAACTATAATTGTACCGATTTAAGAGATATCCCAAATCTAGGTTCAGAAAAGGTCTTAGCCTATCTCTTCCTTAAATGACGAAGCACCTAACATGTATTCTCGGTATGCACCAAATATGTACATGTAGTTCTTGGAAACGGTATCTTTCCGACTTTAATTAAATTTGCACCATAGGTGCACCTTGGTACAAAATAACAAATATGGTATAAGAAGACTCACACTGGCACCCTGTTGCCATGGAGACAGATCCACGAAATTAGGCCATTTTGCCATTTTGGCTAGAGAAATTACATGTTTATTAATATTATTTTATTTAAGATTCTAGATACAATCATAACGATATAAATAAAAGTTCATACATACCCAAGTTGTCGGCAAACAGAAGTTCCCCGGTAAACGTGTTGTAAATCTGATTGGTACGTCCATACAGTGTATGCACATAATTATTGTGAGCTTTCACGTATACTTTGTCACCAGTGTTTAAATGTACTATGACGGCATTTCCAGCGTCTGCATAATCTCCTAATGTGTAGGCAAAAACTAAAAAAAGAAAAAGGAATATCAAACTCAAATTAATTCTTATATTTATAAATTTTGTATATGTCTACAACGGATAGAAACTTACTCGATGCAATTAATTGATCATTTTTCATCATTTCGAGCCAAAGTTTAGAATCTTGTTCAGTGAGTCCATAAAATGAGAACGCATAGATCCCAGGCGTCTGGCATATAAAAGACCCCTCAGAATCAAAGCTGGCTCCAATATCAGTTATTCTTTTATTAAAAGAAATTTTTTCACCACCAATTGTCGAATGGAGGTTTAACGTTAGCCCTTTTGTGAAAGCTGTTGGATCTTGGTTGTTTCCATGTTGGCTTTGTACCAGTACCGCTAAAAAAGCGAGTTTTGATATTTTGTTTTTCTAAAAAATAAGCACATTGATGTTTGCATGAATAAATGCCGTATTGAATTGATTAGATATTAAACCTATTGTTACAAGAGTTGCTATCCCAATCCACACTGTAGACATCTTGGTACCTTCAAAGAAAAACACACGTTTATAATCTATAAGAAATTGTAGTGTTAAAAACCGATCGATGGATAAAATAATAATGACCCATAGAAAGCGCAATTATATCTGAATATACGTAGATCATTCAAAATGCGTTAAACAATTTTAACAAAGAAAACTTTTTTTTAGCATATTAAAGCTTATATTCAAACGAATATCGAAATAACATGCCTCAGTGTGACTGACATTTTTTTTTACTTGCTGCTGTTCCAAACAAATATTTCATTTGAATGGTTTTTAGACTGAAAAAAACCCCCTTTTGATCCTATTTTTAATAACCCTATATTAGATTTTCATAGTTTTGAAATGTAAAACCCTTGAGTATTGAAAGTGTGCATCTATAGAACTAAACATCATAAATTTTAATGACTTATGAAGACTGAAATATAAATTTTCAAAATCATAGAATGAGAGTGTTTACACTTACGAATCTTTCTGTCATCAGAGAAGTGTGCCTCGTGATAGTTGATAAGAGCTATAGGGATAGGAACTAGGGCTATTTACGTAATTAAAACAGCTGCTTCCTATATTTTCCAAAGATATGAAAAGAAAATGTAGAGGAGAATTTTTTTGTTTTGACCTTAATAAATGCAATGTAATCATGTAAGCAATAAAAAGTTCTAATAATTTCTGCAGTTCTCACAACGAATAATTTTTCTTCCGATATGAACATACTTTTATTTTTACTTATATTCACAATTCCCTTTCTAAGAAGAGATTCTTCAGAATCATTTGTTAGTTTTGAATATCTTTGATATCCCAAAACGCCAAAATGAATTTGAATTATCATATCTATATTTGATTCCGAATCCTCATAAAAATCCTTACAAACAAGGATACATAGCGGGTTCCAGTAAATGTTCAACCAGGTCTCTTTCTTTACTCCTCACTAAGATATTAACAGTAGTGAAGGGAAAATTTGAATTCACAATATTTTACCAAAACCAACAGCTTAAAAACTTATGACTTTTCAACTTTATACACAACCATTTCCCACTATAAATGAAAGTCCAGAATTTCATATATCATTTACATCTGCTTTTTCAATAATAATGGAACTCGTATATTAACTTACCTTGTCAATGGTCATTTGCAAAATTATTTTGTTAAAAAACATTCTGATTGTACACACATTTACCCTGAAATTGACAAGAAAATGATGCTTGAGTTTCTTATTGAAAATATCTATGTGGTATTTGGAGATTAGGTCTTCCAACGATCTGTTGGAATTCCCACGTGTACCCTTTTATTAGCAGACATATTTTTGTATTCCTTTGAAGTAGAATTTGAATAAAATACTAACTGTGGCCTTCAGTTCGATATTTAGATATATCGAAAACGTGCTGCCAATTAACAATAATTATTTCCATTCTTAGTTCTTTGGGATATCATATATATCCAAAACAGACAAATTTCTTCCTAAGAAAGGCAAAGTTGGGTAAAAGTTGGATTACCACTTCTAGAATTAAATCAAGTTTTCCTAAAATGCAATATATCAAAATGTTGAATTTTTAAGAATTCTTGTCAGTGTTAGATACTATACCGATCACATATAGCAATTCATATGATTAAGAGCACGCTAGGTCATTTCAGATCTGCATATAAACTGTCTTCATTATTTCTCTCATGTTTGAGAGAAATTATTACGAAATCGAAGGAATTTGTTGCATAGATTTTACGGGTGATAGGCTAAAGACTGTTTAAAGAGAGAAAAAAGGCTACAATTGTACAAAAGGCATTCACATCATCTCTGTAAATGATACTTACAAATATAAAGTCTTTTTATCGAAAGAAAGATATCTAATTTTTTTTTTACTTAGTAAACTAAGTATTTAATACAGGAATTTTGCATTTGCGATATGCCTGATGTTGCAATAGCCTTATCGGCCCTGTAGGGCTGATATGGATCTGCGCATGCGAATTTGATACTGATCAATATCACACTCTTAGTAAATCAAACCTCAAAAACAATACTTTTGATAATACACATATATTTTGCTTTATTTCTCTCTATCTCTCTTTTAAAAGAATTATTGTACTTTGATACAATAAGCTACGTACACACCAGTAGTCAATGTATGACTTCTTTTATTCTTTTTTTTTCTCATGTGCTTTTTTTCTTATTAAATAATATGTAATAAACATAATAAAAAATACCCTTTTTCACAACACATCCTGTATCAGCCCTCAACCAATTTCAGCCCGCGGGCCTCCGGCCCTTTGGCTGATATTGGTGTCTCGGTCTGATGCAGTCTTGTGTTATGGAAAAGGATATGTGTTGTTCTCTATAGAGAAATCACTGCACAAAAACTGCAGGAGTTAAATTGAAGAATTTTTCTTTAATACGAGAAGGGCTTAAAGAAGAAATATCAGAATGGATGCGTGAAAGACCATGGCTGGTAGATGACGTAAATTGCAGAAAAGCGGCTTGAAATGAATCGGTTGTTGTCATTTTCTGACTGTATAATCTATTATTAAAATATAGAAATAGAATCATAAAACAAGTAATGCTTCATGTTCATTTATTGATACTTGATACCATAAAACTATAATAATAGGAACCCGGATATAACGATTTTTGAGATCCCAGGATAATTATTGAATAATATTCCTTTTAAAGCATTACTTCTTTAGAACCTTCAGATAAGATATCGAACGCTTGATATAGCGATTTGATTTTGTGTCACCAACAGTGTACGAGGGTTGTTCGATATGTATTGTGTATTGTACGATATCTCAAAAGCATTTGATTCAAATAGTCAAATTGATATCACATCCCTTCAAAGTATTCTCCGTGATTTGAAATACACAATTTTAATCCATTTCTGAAATGCGTCACGGTACGCTGATTTAGGTATACCTCTGAGGCACTGACTGACGCCTGAGGCAAGGGCCTGTCTGGACTTGTATCGACGACCAGATAAGAAGTTTTGGAAAAAGGAAAAAGTTGCATGGTGCTAGATCCGGAGAGTATTGTGGGTGTGGCAAGACGGTAACCATCTCAGACTTCAAAAATTGCTTCACAAGTTCAGATGTGACGGAGCATTATCGTGAAGAAGGCGAACATGCCTAAATCCCGACACAGGACGTCGTTTCTGATAATATTTCTTGAGCTTTTTCAGTACAACATCTCGGTAATACCGACCTGTAACACTTTTGTCCTTCGGCACCGGAATTTGTACGGCTAAACCATCACAAGAGAAGAATTTGCAATAAAGGACCTTCTTTGTGCTCATTATCCTTTTGGCAACTACAGGCCTTCTACAGTGTTTGGTTAGCCATAATTTGTTTCCAACTTTTCTTACTGGTTCGAAATAGTGAACCCATGTTTCGGCACCAGTAACTATGTTTGCAAATTGTCTTTGATTGAAGTTTAGAAACATTTTTAGCAGTCGCTTAGTAATTATTTCCTTTACTTTTGAGACATTTGTCTTGCCTGATAGAGTCACAGGTCGACCCGATTTTGCTGCATTTTTGACGGACTCTGTGCCAGTCAGAAATTTCTGTCTCCACCTACGAACGGTCTCATAAGATACCTTATCAGACCCATAAACTTCCCCCAATTCAGTAAAAATCTGCTTTAACGAATTACCGAGTTTTGTGCGAACTTTTATATAAGCTCTAATTTCTTCAATATTTTCAACCCTTTTCCCAACCATTTTTACAACAGTGGTCAACGACTGGCTCTCTTGAAATGACGATTATTTTATAACCATGTGTAGATGAAGGCTCGTGTGTATACTGTTGGCAGGGTATTGAATAGAGTTATCCAGACGTATAAATATCGACGAAATCGTGCAAGGCGTTATCACGCTGTGGTACAATACACAATACATATCGAACAACCCTCGTAAAATATAAAGATATTGATACGTTTAAAAGAAAACAGAGAAATTATGTCTAAGAAAAGTTTTCTTTTTCCTGAAATGTTTCATAGTAGAATGTGCTTACTGGAAGATTCTACCGGAAAATAAAGTGTTACATGTATTAGTATTTTCTAGAATATTGTTAAAATTCGTCAGTTAATATTTTCAATAAAAGATTAAGAATACAATCCAAGCACAGAGCATGCAGTCCAAAAAACTGATTCGAGAGACGAAATTAAAGAGACATCGTTACTTTGGCTATATGATGTATTTATGAGGGGTTATCAAGGAGTTTGTACATTAAGGTTATAAAATTACCGGTAGTACTATGTAGTCCATGCTTTCTATTTTCAAGAAACATAAAACAACAAAAAATAAAGAAATTTTGAATCATTTATGTTCTTTGTGTGTTGCTCAAATGTTTTGTTTTTTATTTCTTTCTTTTCTTTTTATGTGTGTTTACCGATGTTTTGGTTACATTTTTGTGTTTTAATGTACTTTTGTTTTCGTGAAACTTAAATGTGATAACTGTGCTCTTATTTGTATATATGTACATTTTATTAGTGCTAAATATGTTTCTATGTTTCTAGTTGGTAAAAAGCTTTATAGTTCATGTTCTTTGTTATGTGTATATAGTCAGACTATAAATAAAATTTGTTACTACTACTAAAATTTACAACTACTAAGCAAGGGGCATAATAAACGTCACTTGGATTGGACCTTAAATATGGACGTCATGTTTGACGGTTAACGTTCGTACAAAGGAGAAATCTACGAAAGCCCAGAAGGCTCATTCGAGATTCGAGATTCAAAATACGAGATTCGAGATTCAAAATACGAGATTCGAAATTCGAATTTTTTAGATTCAAGATCCAAACTAACCAATTAAAAGGCGGTTTGAGATTCAATTACTCCCCTTGATTATTTTTTACTATTAAGAAATCGTTAAGTATTTTAATACCGAGAGGGTCATTTGATTAAATTTCAACGCAAGAAAAAGTTTTATATATTATCAAAAAGAAATTTAAAGACATATTGGATTTTGGTCTGCAAGATATGCTTAATTAATCTATAATAACTTCTTAAATGTCATAAGAGATTTATATAAAAAATACATATATTTCGTGTTATCTACTTTGGATACAGGGTTGTTGACATAATAGTAAACTTAGATTAACTGTACATGCATCCCCACTTTTTTCCAAACATAATTTTTTCACTATTGAAAATGTTCGGTTGCCAAGCCCCCCCAACAGTGGTGCAGTAAAGTAAAAGAAGTTTAAGTAGTAGTGTATTAAAAGAAATTAGGTACTAAATGAAGTTCGATCCCCCGCCCCCTTTCACGCCCCGAAATAGGATTTTCGGGTTTGGACAAATTTTTCTGTCAGTTTTTATTTTCAGGTTTGAAATAATATTTTTGTCTGGCTCCCCCCCCTCCCCCCACCCCACTTTCAAACTCGATGCTTCGTCCCTGTAATAATTAGTACTACGGGTTTCAAAGTGGATAGTGTTTGTGACACGGTATTAGAAAATGGCCAATGACCAAGTTTATGACAGCCCCTTAAATACGAATGGCTGAAACATGCATGCTTACTAAAGATAATGACCCATAGGGAATAATAAATTAAAAAAAAATCATTGTTAATCTTCCTATCCCACCCCAACCTCGAAGAATAGGGGTTATCATGGTAATTGGAAGTTATTTTTGAATGGACATAAGCATAAAGTTACTGTTCTATAGTATATCATATCGGAAAAATATTACGGGAATGGCCAAGTGGGATGGGGGGGGGGCAAATGTGTGGTTATCAACATTCATTGTCAATCTTGCGATGCATGGATACAATAAATATATATTCGATAATTATTTAAAAGGAAACCGCTCGGGTCTCGCAAGATACATAACCAATCAATACACAAGTTCATACATCTTCAAGATCATCGAGTTCTTGATCTTTATTTTAACGTTGATTTTTGTTAGGTCTAAAGAAACTAAACAATATCTATAAAAGTAACTTAAGCTACCTTTCACAATTGTCATTTGCTAAAATTTTCTGACTTCTTCCAAGATCTCTTGTTGTT
>PRKT01001240.1:85144-100460 GCA_003671525.1 Saccostrea glomerata | reverse complement strand
GGGGGGGGGGGGGTGGCACAATATAAAGAAATGTACCCTCATTAATAATTTTCTCCCTCATCAATGTTTTTATTTTTTAAAAATGTCGACCTACTTATTCCGCAATTCAACGATAAGACCATATGATATTCTATATACGTATCTATTGTTTTGTTTAATGAAGAAAAATAAGAATTTATATATCTTTTCCAAAATGGAACTCAAAATTCCTTTTTATTTCGTTTTAATACATATATAATTTTTTCTTGCATTATCAATTAAGCAAATGACCCATTTGTTATGAATATATTCAACGATTTTTTTTATAGTAAAACATAATAAAGGGGAGTAATCAAAGTTGAACCTGCCTTTTGATTGGTTAATTTGGATCTTGAATCTCGAAACTTGAATTTCGAATCTCATATTTCGAATCTCGAATCTCGTATTTCGAATCTCGAATGAGCCTTCTGGGCTTTCGTAGAAATCTTACCACTCAGTGATTGCAATTTAAAAGTATTGAAATTGATTTGAAGACCATTGGTGTACAATGATGTCATTTTATAACTCTCCATATGAAATTAAAAAAAACATTGAATAAATGTCAAAACATACAATCAATACTAGTCAATTTCATTTAGTACAAGGGGTCACAATTACGAGGAATTTCATTTTCTGTTCAAAAATGGGTTAGTTTTGAAAAGCCTGTTGTATGATATTTCCTTTAATTAGAAAAAATAAAAACAATACTAGATACGATCTCGTTGCAAGCAACGAGAGGTCTTCCGTCCGATTCCGGAAAAACGTATAATCGAGCTGAAAAAGTAAAAAAAAATATATTGCACACAAGGGGGATTGAACCCAAGTCGCTAAATATTAAGCTATTGGGACGTCTGCTCTAAATCTTTTTGTATATACCTTTGTATAACAGTGCCTTTGTCTTAGAATTATGAAAGACTAGTCACGATTCTTAATTTTGCGCCAAACGCCACGAGTTAATCTTGGCGCATTTTCTTTGGAATGTTCTATTTAATAGGTGTGATAGCCTCAATGAAATAAAAAAAAAAAACCGCTTATATAGCCTAAAATTCGACGATTAGAAAGTATATTTAACACATTTACAAATTTCATATAGTATGTAAGCAAGTAACACTAAAGAATCAAATGGCTATGAATTTTAACTTTTTTAATTTTCTGTTTATCGCCAAAGTGAACTATTCCGATTAGTCAAACATTTATGAAGAGGTTGAAATGTTTCGCCGAAAACATGGCTCACCTTTAGACGGTCAAGGAATTGGATACCATTTGTGATCAATAACTTGAATCAGATCGATCTTTGAGACAATTTAATGTTATTATAAACTCCATTAAGCGATCTTTAAAAAAAAAGTTATCTTATTTTTTCTTTTCTATTGGTTTGATATGGTACAAGTGTGCATGGGAAGAAAGTTGTTAAGTTTTATACTTACTGTATTCATTGATATTCTTTCTTGAAAAACTAAAACATAACAATGATTTAAAATCTGTTTTTCCGTGGTGCAAATCAGAAGATATCAGGTATCGAATTTCATTTGCACATTTAGTCTTTTCTTTTTCTACTTTAAAAACCAGCCAAAACCAATTATAGAAGACGTTCAAGAAGAACTTAGTTTGACACCGAATTGCAACGTAACAACGACGTGACAATCCAAGTATCCCTTAACATTTCATTTGTCCTTATGTTACTTTCGTTCAAGCAAATGCTCAGCTGCCACCGTAAACCCTATTGCGAAATGTCGGAGTTGACAGAGAGATCGGCCATTTTGGAATCGCTTCAGATTTTCAAATGCTAATATCTATAGTTTAGATTTATCAATATTCAAACACATTATATAGTAGGCATCCTAAGAACAGTTTCTATTAACAAACCAAAAATAAATGAAAAATATTGAAAAACAAAAAAAGTTGAAAAATTTGACTTTTTAAATTGGCTTCCTGAAGCAACCGGAAGTAATAACGACGAACGAAAAGTCACGTCTTGGATGGAATTTACCATCATCTATAATCTCTGAAAGTTTCACATTGATATCTTTTACCGTTCTTGAGATTATCCGTGGACAAAATGTCAATTTAAAATCAGGAAAATGGTCCGAAACTTGGCACCAGAAAGGAATTTCCGAAAATTCTCTTGGAACTGTCAAGACTATCTTACAACACATCTTTTCTGAAAATTTCATGTAATTCTATCAAGTAGTTTTTGAGAAATAGTGTCAGAAAAATAATAATGAAAATAATAACTAGATACGATCTCGTTGCGAGCAACGAGAGGTCTTCCGTCCGTTTAAGGAAAAGAAACCCACGTAAAATCGAGCTGAAAAGAGATTCAAAATTTTGGTCACAAGGAGGATTGAACCCATGTTGCCAACGTGAATGCGCTTTTTTTTTTTTACTTTTATATCCCCAACGTGCTAACCATTAAGTTATTGGGAGTACTGCTCTAAATATACTTGTTTATACCGGTACTTTTGCAACAGTTCACCTGTCTAAGAATCATAAAAAGCATTCATAATTTCGCGCCAAACGCCACGAGTAAATATTCGCGCCTTTTCTTTGGCTTGGTCTTTTAAATAGGTATGATAGCTTCAATTAAATTTTAAAAATAAAACATTCTTAGCGCCTTTATTTTATTTCGACGTTAAGAAAGTATATGCAACACATTATACACATAACATATCGTATATAGCCCAGTAACACTAAAGCAGTGAAACGGAAATTAAGTTTTGAGATTGACACTGAATTGCAACGTACTATTGTAACGTGTCGGACCTGAGCGGTCAGTAGGTCCGTGTTCGGATTACCGAGTTTTACTAGGGATATGATTGAATGCAATATATACAGATAATAATATGACACCTGCCTGGTGTCTTTAAATCAAATGAACTAAGTGCTTTGTATAATTATATATCTTCAGTAATACCGGCACCTGCCTGGTGCCAAATGATAATTGCCTCACTATACAACTGACTATATAAGTCAACATCTACCTGCCTGGTGCCTCTTGATTTAGCCTTTAACACCTGCCTGGTGTCTTACTGCTTACCAAGTTGCCTATATAACTCTAGCCAAGTGGCTACAATTAAGCAATGAATTATCATTTTTTGAAAGATGCAGTCTCATAACTGCAATGGTGTGTGCAAACAAATTGAGTAACGCGCGTTAGCGCGTTATGAAAATTTGTTTGCACACACCATTGCAGTTATGAGACTGCATCTTTCACAAAATGATAATTCAATGCTTATATTTACATTTTATAGCCCCTGTATTGTCCGTAATTTTAGTTTTTTTTAATTAAAATTCCCTCCTTATCCTTCATGTAAGTTGCAATTTATAGAACAGAGTATGGAACAGCTTAATCCAAGTTTCCCGCCAGAGTTTGTTTGTGCACAAGCCAAAATCCGCAAACGAAAATAGTGCACAATAAAACAGATAACAATAATCAAAGTTTTCTTATTTTTCAATCTAAAAATGATAAACTTTATTTTGCAACAAAGAAATACAAATGAATGGTATAAAAGACATAAAGTTTTCGCTTTGTTTAAACTGTAATGGTGTAGTCCCTGTATTCATACGCCAGACAGACTTCGGTTATTTGGTCTTGTGTGTTATGTGTATTTATCACTTGTAATTTTATAATGCTTTTTATTAGGGTCAAACAAAGTAAATGTAAATATTATACAGTATGATTTAATTTTGTAAGAGCTTCTCTGTCCTAATGACAAACCTATAGCTAACGTCACACAGCTACATTTTAACTAGTCACTGACTACGGCAACTTTGCACAATCCGATTTGATCGATAAACCAATTGGTTTCTGTACCAAAGTGAAGACACAAGCCATTTGGCTGTACTGCCCCCTTGTACCTCAACTTAATCAATGATCATAAGTTATCAGATATCATATTGATAAAATACAACAGACTGCCTTTCTTTTGGCAACACTATTATTATTTTCTAACAGAACATCATTTTTCAATAATACTTGTATAATTCTTTTGTCAATTGACCAATTAATAACAATATTTACATTGATTATCTATTATAATATAGACAAGTAACGGGAGGTAACTCCTCCAACCATTTCACTACTAGGTGAGAGTCGAAGTAGTTTTTTACATTTCATGTATCCTTATTTCAGAATCGTTATATCAAACGCTCAGCTGCCTCCATAAACCCCTACTCGCGATATGGCGGAGTCTACGGAGACAGCCGCCATTTTGGACCTGCTTCAGATTTTTGAATGTGAATATCTAGACTTTGGATTTGTCAATATTCAAACAGATTATAAAGTAAGCATCATTGGAAAGGTCTCTATTACCCAAGCTTAAAATACTTCAAAAATATTGAAAGACAAAAAAGTTAGACAAATTGACTTTTTAAATTCGCATCTTGTAACAACAGGAAGTATTGACGACGAACAAAAAGTTGCGTCCTGGATAGTAATTACGACGATCTATCATCCCTGAAAGTTTCATTTTGATATCTTTTACCGTTCTTGAGAAAATCCGTGGACAAAATGTCATTTTAAAATCAGGAAATGTCCCGTAACTTGGCACCGGAAGCGAATCTTCGAAAAATCTCTCAGATAAAATAACTTCAGATAACAACACATTGTTTCCGTAAATGTCATGAAAATCCATCAAGTAGTCTTCGAGAAATCGCGTGCACAAAATTAGATGGTCAGAAAAATAATAATAATAACTAGAAACGATCTCGTTGCGAGCAACGAGAGGTCTTCCGTCCGATTCTGGGAAAAAAAACTCATAAAGTCGAGCTGAGAAGTGATTAAGAATTTTGGTCACAAATTGAATCCAGGTCGCCAGCGTGAAAATCCAATCCGCTTTTTTCCCCCTTTTCCCCCAACGCGCTAACCATTACGCTATTGGGAGTACTGCTCTAAATGTACTTGTGTATACTATTGCTACAGTACACCTGTCTAAGAATTATAATAGACGGGCCATTATTCATAATTTCGCGCCAAACGCCACGTTAAATCTTCGCGCCTTTTCTTTGGACTGATCTATTAAATAGGTGTGATAGCTTCAATGAAATTAAGAAAAAAGAACGTTCTCATAGCCAACATTTCGACGTTTAGAAAATATATTTAACACACTGTACACATTCTATAGAAAAGTAACACAAAAGCAGTTAAATGACTATAATTTAATTTTTCTTATTTCCGTCTCAGAAGTGAACTATGCCGATTAGTTACACTTTCATAAAAAGGTTGAAATGTTTCGCCGAAAAACATGCCTCGCTCTACGACAGTCAAGGAATCAGATACCATTTATGTTCAATAACTTGATTCAGATCTTTGAGAAAAAATGTTAATATAAACTCCATTTGACGATCTTATTATAATGGTTTTCTTATTTTTGTCTTTTCTATTCGTTTAATATCACACAAGTGTGCATGGGAAAAACAGTGGTTATACGTTTTATACTTACTATGCATCGATATTGTTTCTTGAAAAACTATAACTTATAACTATGATTTAAGATCTGTTTTTCCGTCGTGCAAAACAAATGATAATAGGTATCTCTCATTTGCACGTTTAGTCTTTTCTTTTTCTACTTTGAGAACTAACCATAACCAGTTACAGAAGACGTTTGAGAACACCCTGGAATAAATCTTTAGTTTGACACAGAATTGTAACGTAATTACTACGTGATCTATTAACGCGCAAACCATTAAGCTATTGGGAGCACTGCTCTAAATATACTTGTGTATACATTTGCAACAGTACACCTGTCTAAGAATTATAAAAGGCGGGCCACTATTGATAATTTCGCGCCAAACGCCACGAGTAAATATTCGCGCCTTTTCTTTGGACTGATCTATTAAATAGGTGAGATAGCTTCAATGAAATTTAATAAATAAAACGTTCTTATCGCCTTTATTTTATTTCGACGTTAAGAAGGTATATTTAACACATTGTACACATTACATATCGTATCTAGCCCAATAAACTAAAGCAGTGAAACGGAAATTAAGTTTTAAGTTATGATTGACACGTAATTACAACGTACTACTACGTGAAAGTCCAAGTAGTTTTTTACATTTCATGTATCCTTATGTCAGAATGGTTTAATCAAACGCTCAGCTGCCTCCATAAACCCCTACTCGCGAAATGGCGGAGTTGACAGAGGCAGCCGCCATCTTGGGCCCGCTTCAGATTTTCAAATATTAATATCTAGAGTTCAGATTAACCAATATTCAAACAACTTATATAGTAAACATCAATAGAAGGGTCTCTATTAACATTCCAAAAAAAAAAAAAGAAAAATATTGAAAAACAAAAAATTTAGAAAATACGCTTTTTTTCAATTCGCATCTCCTGACGACAGGAAGTACTGACGACGAACGAAATGTCGCGTCTTGGTTAGTATCTATCACGATCTATAATCCCTGAAAGTTTCACATTGATATCTTTTACCGTTCTTGAGATTAACCACAGACAAAATGTCATTTTAAAATCAAGAAATGTCCCCAAACTTGGCACCAGAGAGGAATTTTCAAAAAATCGCTCAGATAGATCAAGTTCATGTTACGACACATTTTTTTCTAAAAATTTCATGTAATTCCATCTAGTAGTCATCGAGAAATCGCGTGCACAAAATTTTGGAAAAAAAATAATAATAAGAATAATAAGAAACAGTAGAATCACTAGAAGGTCTTCCGTGAAGACGGAAGACCTTAATAATAATAATAAGAAGAAACAGTAGAATCACTATAAGGTCTTTCGTGAAGACGGAAGACCTTAATAATAAGAAACAGTACAATAACTATAAGGTCTTCCGTTAAGACGGAAGACCTTAATTATATGATCATCTTGAGCCGTCGCTGTTTAGTTTCATGACGTCCGAAAACGTCCTTGTATTTCACTGTCCGATTCTTCTACCACATACACTTAATGGTAAATCCTCTCAAGCCAGGGATCCTGAGTCAATGCTTTGCCGTTAGATCCCTAGCATATTTCATTCAACATCCGTGGGCTGACTGTAGCGACGTCTTTAGGGAAATTTGAAAAACCTGAATTTTTTAATCTCTCAACTAATCACATTCAGTCATTCTATGATAAACAATTTGTATTTGAAGTATCAGCTGAATCATTATCTAACTATTTTTGAAAGCTTTAATTTGATTGGTGCTTCTCAATGAGAGAAGGAAGCTCACGGATATTGTTTGAAATTAAGAAATGGTTTTATTTAGAAAGACAATTTCACAAAACAACAAGAGTACCCATCTACTTAAGATCGAAAGAATAAGCTGGGTTCCTCGGAAGATGGTATACATAGTTGAAGTGTTTTACATTCTTCGGAGTGTACACTAAGTCTTCCGCTCTTTTGTGATCGGTAGAAATTGCGCGATGAGAAAATTTTCAAGTATTTCTTTGTTTGAAATGCCGACAAGGCAATGCAAGGCAAGGGTGATTTTTCAATAATGTACAACGTAACAATTTTTCAATCGTAAAATTGATTCTAAAAAAAAAGTTTTTTTTAAATTGCAACAACATGAAAAGTTTATATATTTTCATTGTAAATAAAATTGATCTTTACAGCATATAAACTTTACAGCTTGTCTATATATTGTTTCCCTTTATTGTTTGAAGAAGTTAACGAAATCTACCGAGGCTTGTCGCATAATTTCGGTAGCAGAGTCGAAGTTTATGGGGAAAGTTGGATGTATGGTTAATTAGCCCATCACTTTGTAGGGCGTATGCCAGTAAAGAACTAATGCATTTATACAAAGCTAAGAAATTCTCAAGAAAAATGGATAGCCATTCTCTGTTATGACTTGAAATTTTATATAGGAACTGTGGCACCCATGGTCTCAGAATTTATCCAAACTCTCTATGGGAAAAGTATTTGATACCCTAAACTAATTTCGGGCAAAAATTGGTTGCTATCTGTTATAGTAACCATGACAATATGATTGTCTTTAACTTTGAGAAATGGCATTTTTAAACATGTTAAAAGCCCCATAGATAACATTTGCGGCAAATCAAACAATTGGCAATGACTTTCACAACGCTTGAGTCCCGATGTCTTAAATGCATGATAAACATATTTGGTAAATCAACTATTACACACGTTACTATGGTAACAAAGTATTCAAAAGTTAAAAAAAATATTCATAAAATTTGATAATGTCATACACGTAAAAATAAATAGCAATAATAGGATGAAATGTGACCAAATGAAAGAGAAAAGAGCCTTAAAACATATATCAAGAACAAATTATGGTATTTCAGTTTGGTTGGCAATGGTAACCAAGGTTTTTGTGCCAAAGAAACCCTCTATGTTTAAATCTGACCCTATAATTTATAAGCACATTTCCTTTTAACTGATGATCAATTTCTAAAGGTGTTGATGTGGTCCAAATTAACCCATTGAAAAAAAATGATTCTTTAAATAGATCGTTGCTATGGAAATAAGCAGAAAATATATTCTTAAAAATCTGAAAAATATTTTGTTTTCTTAGATACGTACCAGTAAATGTAGATTCCCAAAACTTTTATAATTGATAGTTTTTAACGGAAAACCTGACTTGATTTTGATTATCATCCAATCTCTAACTGGATACAAGAAGCTGGCATACATGGTTTTAAATTGATTTAAAATTAACAAAATCGAACATTTTCCCTTCCTGGTTACCATAGCAACAAGGTTGTTTTCTTCACCAAATTTTATCATATGGGTCTTCCAAAGCGGAAGCTCGAAAGACCCTAACAAACTTGAATCTACACTACCTGAGGAGAATTTTACATGAGTTTCATCTTTCCTGTCTAAATGGTTCTTCAGAAGAAGATTTTTAAATATTTTATATATATATAATGGCTTGATTTGAAACTCAAATGCAGAGAAATTGCGTGTCAAACTAGTCCTTGACGTCTCTCTGTCTGTGCAGCGAAATCAAGGATGCTTTAATTCTAAATTCAAATAAAATTATATGATAAGATAAGCAATACATCCATTTATATTTCCCTTGTTTAAAATAATAGATATGTTCTGAGTGTGAATTAAAAAAAAGGAAAATTTGCATTTTGTGCTGAGATTCGATATCTATAATTTAAAAGTGGCAGCATAATCGTTCTCCAGAATCTCTGGCTGGTGTATGTATGGGAATCCTAAATCTAGCTGCATTTTGGGACCGGTATAAGCTGGGAACCTAGCTGACTTACGGTTTGATGATATTTCTGGATGGAAATACTCCCTAGAAGCGATTTTAAATGAAATCTGATCATAAGAGTTTCTGTATGCCAAAAATATTAATCATAATAGTTAATCATAAGGAAATTTGTTTGATGCTTAGTTAAGAAGTTTGCCTTAGACATATTCATGGATCTTTGAGTAAGTTTTCAGTCACAAATCAGTATTATTCAATTAAGATTTATATACAGGGATCGGTTAATAAATATATCGGATACCTTTGTTAGAATAATATATATTCCAGGACTAGACAGATTTGTAATGGAGGACATGCATGAATTATGAAGTTTACTTACAATCAAGAAGGCGTATACTAGGTTTCTCATGATTCCTTTCCTCTCAAGAACTGATGATAAAAAGCATGATTTCGAGACCTCCATATATATCCCATGGATTGATAATAGAAATGTTGAAAGTAACACAAGGTCTATTACATTTAAGGTGGAATGCCACACGAACTTTTTATTTTATAGAAATTTGAGTTATCCCTTTTAAACAATAGTTCTCAGCATTGAAAGGCCGATATCAGCTCTTAATTATTCTATATTAATTTTTTTTGTATTTTTCAAAGAAAACGTAAAAAGTTATTTATATCCAAATAAGTTGTTTTCGAGTTGAAAGTTTGCTGTAAATTATGGAATGCCATATACGACAGCCAACTCCTTACTGCCAACTGCTGCCTGCTTACTGCTAATTGCCACACATATTTGAATGAATTTTATTTTTATATTGATATTTATGTGAATTTTCAAAAAAAAAAAACAGACGCGGATCAGAACATTTTTTCCAAGAGGGTCACTCATGTTAAAAAAAATCCAACCCAGAAATTTCTTGACAAGAAATTTTTTATACATTTTTTAAACCAACTTAAGGTATTCAATCCCTAATGAAACTGCGTTTTCGGGGGGAGGGGGAGGGGGGAGTTCTAAGGTCCATTTTAGTTGATTTATTTTATACAATGAATAACTTTTAGTTGGTTTAGTTTGTGCATTAAATAACTTTACAAATTTCAGAGGGGTGTTACTTCTTTTAAAAATAGAAAATAGTCATTTTATTACCTATTTCAAATAAGAAAATAAAAATAAACAATGTACTTTATCAATGGCATACAATGTATATTGAATATTACATCAATTAAAACATAATGGTTATTAAGTCAATTTAATTCTAAAGGGTGACCTCTTGAAAAAAAAATTCCTGGATCCGCGCCTGCTTTTTTTTGAAAATTCATATAAATATCAATATCAATATTAAATTTATTGAAATATGTGTGGCAATTGGCAGTAAGCAGCTGACAGTTGGCAGTAAGGAGTCAGCAGTTGGCAGTAAGCAGTTGGCTGTCGTATATGGCATTCCATTGGTTAGACTTTTTACTTTTTTTTTTTAATATTTATGAAAATAAAACACATTATTTATGAATATTTTTTAAACCTATGGTTAAAAACACCATAAAACTAGTCACAACTAAGGACAACGCGTTTGTGAATCATATCTTTAAAAGAAATTGAAACGAAATTGAGAAATTTTAGAGAAATCAATTTTGATAATATTTTGACCTAACCCGATCAAAATTAAAATGATCCCTATCAAAATTAATACAAAATTAATAAAATGCTAATTTATTGCCTCTTCACGTATTTACAATGAAGAAATCTATTTCAGGTTCAATAATGTTTTAACCCTTATAACAACTAATCAGACTAGTGTTCTTTGGGAAAAGTTATTTATTTCCAATAACTGTAGAATTATGGGTTTGGATCAGTTTAAGGACATTGGCATGGTTCCTGGCTTTTGTATAGATTTTTTCAAGAACTCTTTAACAGTTGTAATGATAAAAAACATGTTATATTTTGGTACATTTAACCCACCAAGCCACCCTTCTTTATGAGATTTTGTCAAATCAATATTTTTACAATCCTCAATGCATTTCCAATGTAAAATTTTGATAAAAAGGACCTACTTAACTTTTTATCATTATTTTTTTCCCCAAAATCCAGTCATTTCAGAATGTTTATATATTATGTACCTTATTGTATCCTCATTTCCAATCATATCTAGATATCATGACTGAAAACACAAATTTAGAAACATGACACAGATCTACCAACACTGTTCATTATTTTAGAGTTACTTCCCTTAGAATCTAATTCGTATTCATAATGGTTAAGATTGTTTGACTGTTTATATTAAGTAATTTACCATATTGGAAACAAATTTTCATAAAAATATTGGCATAGATTGTTTTATAATTATTTGTTTACAGTTACTACATGTAAATGGAGCCTCCTCCGCACGACCTCATTCAGTCACAGATTCTCGGCATTTGTCATATCTTGTGATTGTCCTTCAAAGTATGGGTGTACGGTACATGTAAATAACGGTCTGTTGACCACTGTTTACTGTCTGTCCCTGAACAAAATGTACAACAAAACAATCGCCGTTTTTCTTTCTTGCTGTAGAGATGATTCTACCCGTTGAAGGAAGCACATGTGCTTTTGTTTACCTCTGTAAATTACGCTATGTTGTTTTTCATGGGAGATCACTCTCAATCATAGTTGTATAAGTGAATAAACCCATGATATAAACCTTTTTTCTCCGGATAACCGTGACTTACCAATGTCCTTAATTTTGATCGGGATTGAACAAAATTAAAAAAAATTAATTTCTCCAAAATTTGGCTATTTCGTTTCAATTTCTTTTATAAATATGATTAATGAACATGTTCTTCCCAGTTGCGACTGGTTTTAAGAAGATTGTAATCACAAGTTAAAAATGTGTTTTATTTTCATTAATATTTTTTTTATTTATAATATCTATACAGCTTTTCTTTTCATATCTTATTAGGTATTCATGTGATGCATTCATTTACAGCAAACTTTTTACAACCATTGTTTAAAAAGGTTGACTCTATAGAGATATACAAAATAAAAAGTTGGTGTGGCATTCCTCCTTAAAAAATTTAAAAAACTGTATTTAGCATGCATAATCCTTCAACCATATGTTTCATAGGTACGGTTTCAATGGTTTCATAAATAACCATTTAAGACGAAAAATAGCCTTCTAGTCGCTCTAACCAAATGCACAATATGCCCAACTTGAAATATACACTCAGGAAGCAAGCGGTTTTATTTTTAGATCTGGACATAACGTGATTTTAGTGATGTTAGATTATATATTTTTGAATTTGAACATTATACATGTATTTGTTACAATCGAAAGTATTTTTAAAACACTACTTTACGAAAACAAATACCGGTAATACATCTCAAAACGAAGTGATTTAAAATGTGTTTTATAATCTTCATCTTCAATTTATCTTCCTTCTAAAGAAAACTTTGAAATAAATACTTGGTATACATTTTTTCAATTTATCTAATTTTGACTGTTTTATGAACATAGATTTAGTTCCTCATATTTTGTCTATATTTCCTCTTAAGCGGACGGGGACTAAAGTTTAACTTTTTCGTTATATAACACAAAGTTGATTTTATTTTAAAGTATTAGTTTTTTAAAAGGACATATTACTAAAATAATTTAAAGTAATATACGCCGTATGGATGCCGATTTGTATGTGAAACAAAATGATTAAATGATTTGAAACACACAAAGTGTAATGAAAAAATAATATTTCCACAAAATTTAACTATAAAACTCGTTGTAATAACAGAACAATAAAGCAATATCTGCAATCAAGAATTCAGTCTTTTCATGAATATTGATAAAGGAAGTGCGTAAACAGTAGGTCTAAATATAGACACGTATGTCCACGGGACAACGATGCACGTTGCATTTTGACAACGATTATTAATAAAAGGTTAATATGCGTCATAACAGAGTATAGATTTTTGATACTGATTACATTTAAAGATAAGTTATATTAATAGTAACACGCCATCCATGTCAAAAGTGAGTTGTATCTCAAAGGGCTTACCTCGTTTTCTTGACGCCGTGTTTGTTTATCAATCTAAAAGTAGCGACGGCGTCACGTGGTGGATTTACTTAAAAATAGACATTATTCTCCTTGCAGGATAATAAATAATTATAATTTGATAACTTTATAACGAATTTTATTTGAATGGTGTAATTTACAGCATTTTCGTAACTTTTATTGGTAAACAAAATATATAAATTTCCAGCCGTATTTTAAAATGGCGCACGTTATAGCGTATATTACTTTAAGACAAATATTTGTATTTCTGATGTGCGTCATTGATTGATTGTATATTGTTTAACGTCCCACTCGAGAATTTTTCACATATATAGAAACGTCACCGTATGCCGGTGAAGGGCTTCAAATTTAGACCTATACTCGGCACTTAGGTCCATTGAGCAGTGAGGGTTCATTATTATGCCAGCGCCTACCTTGACACGGGACCTAGATTTTTAATTCATATCCGATAGACCCATGACTTTCACTTCTAGTGCCGAGCACTCTCCGAAGTAACAGTCACTACCTTTGTTTACGTCTTATTACGACGCGGCGCCGCGAACGAGAATCGAACCCGGGCCTCCCGATCACGAAGCGAACGCTTTTTAAAAATCTTTTATTGATAATCATCATTATTTACATTTCATTTGTTTAAAAACATTCATGACAGAGATACTAGAAAAAACAAAAATATTATAAAATAAATTATAATAACACCCCGTCTGTTTCTTTTACTAGAGGGTTCTTGTATAAAAATAATTTAGAGAATACAGCCTTTCTATTTTCCTTGACACAATTGATACTAATTATATGAAATAAACTGTCTTAATGTGTATTTGCAAAATTTTGTTATATCCAACTTTTGTTGATTGTTAATGAACATTTGTCTTACTTAGTCTACACACATATAAAAAGAAATTAACAAAAAAAGTATTAACATTCTTTACGCCCTTTGACATTGAAGAAAAAAATATTTTATCAAATTTTAAAGTATTAAATATTCTAACATCTACATCTTTCATTAAAGTTTCTAAATGATAAACAAAAAAATTGTTTTTAAAATCCTGCAATTCCGTACAGCCGATAAACAAGTGTATAATATCTTCAACTTCTGACAAACAAATAGGACAAAGACTTGAATCAGTTTTACCAATTTTAAACAAGTTTTTATAAGTAGATATTACATTGTGATATAATTTAAAATCTAATTCAATAATTTTCGGTTGTTTATAAGACAATCCTCTATTAATAAATACATCAGATTCATGTAAATTAAATTTTTCTCTCCAAAACGTATTTGAAACAGGATATTGAAACAATTTTTTGACCAACAATTTATAAAATATTTTTGTTGAACAAGTACTAGAACTATATTTTGATTTTCATAATTGATACAAAAATCTGCCATAAAACTGGCATTCTTGAACTCTTTTTCTTGTAAACGAATGCTCTAACACTAGGCTACCATGACCGTTGATATGCGTCATCGAAGATTAACAATTATTTTTTCTGGCATCTCATTAACAGTCTATTGGTGATTATATGATAAAAAGCAATGCCAAGGTTTAGATGAAATTAGACTGTTTCAAAGTGTTAAACAAGACTTAAAGTTGGATTTGGAGATAATCAAATTCTGCTCTCAATGAGTTAAGAAATATTCGTCCCAGGGACAGATTTATTTTGATGTAACTAAGTACATTTAAAAATATCATGAAATCTTCTCGATGTCTAAGTTTTATCCTTAACAGACTTCAAGATTGTTTTATCTGACTTGAACCGGAAATTTCGATATCTCATTGCCTGATCACTAAAACGTCCATTCAAACAATACATTTCAGAGGAAGAGCAACAACGGACCTCAAAAACATCAGAGATGAGATTAGGTGCCTAGGAGGAGTAGGTATTCATTGTGCATAAGTCACATCGGATGCGTTTCTTGAGTTTATTTTCTTGAAAAAAAATTTTGATGAGATACCATAGTGATAACATGAAAATGTTAATATTCCGATGCATCTCTGGATATTAAAAGTGAAAAGCCGCTTAATTCCTTCCAACAAATACAAAATGCTTTACTATTGAATTTTTAATAGAAATTATGTGAAGTAGCATTAAACCTTTTAATATCAGTGGCGTAGCATCGATTTTGAAAGTGGGGGGGGGGGGG